>SOPF01026972.1:0-113385 GCA_012979155.1 Hypericum perforatum
GTTTTCTTTTTACAACATATTTAATGCACCCTAATTGTAAAAAACAACAATCTCTTTTTTTTTTCTTGTCATTATGAAGCGCATCATAAAGATGAATTATAGATCTAACTATTTAACTTCAATGGGAGAATATTTGATGTCTAGACATTATTAAATAATATTGTGAATAAAATGTTAATTGAAAAAATAGGAGGAGTGAAAATTATTTGAAAACCGTTATGATAATGAACATTTGTTTGAATAAAAAAATCTCCATTATTTATAAAATTTGTAACATTCATCATTTATTTAAAAAAAATTCAAAAAGAAAATCGTTATGATGGTGAACTATGATGAGTTTGCACATTATTTATAAAATCGTTGTGATAATGATAATTCAAAAAGAAATATGAGGACTGAAAATTATTTGAAAATCATTATGATGATGAACTATGATGAATTTGCACATTTAACTATGCAAATTGTACTCTGATTTATTTGCACATTCTCAATCTACGATAAAAAAAAATTATGATGAGTTTGGAAAAATCTGTAGTTCTCAATAATGTGATTGAAATTTTGTACTTATATATGATTTCATTTCCTTTCTAAATGTTAAAGACTAAAACTGAGTGGAATAAGAAAATGTTGCAAGTTCATCTCAATTGACAAAGTTCTCAAACACAACAAAAATATTAAGTACTTGTTTGCAACAAAATAAATTTATAACTTAAGCCATCATTATTTGCATGTAGTGAAATGAGAATAAATTTAACATATGACGTGACATCTTGTAAAAATAATAATTAGATGTCTTTGCGTTACTCACTAAACAAGATTGGCTGATAAGACGAAGATAATGAACACTTAGTTCTATTATAGTAGCTACTCTTTGCAATGGTATAATAGTAAGATTTATAGTCCAAAATTAAGCCCACACTTGTATGGACCTTTTTAGACTGCAGCTCATTAATATTATGGAAGAACTGTGAGCCCGGTGCTTGCTTTTTCAGCTTTGAGCGATTTCGAGGAAAAGTACTATCCAACCATAAAAAAATGCATCCAAATTTTATTTTGATAGTTATTGTTTAAATAACTGTAGGAGAAAGAAAATAAGTCCTTAAAGTTCTTCATAAATTGTCATTTAATAAAATTTTAAATATTAAGTATACTAAAATATATTTATAGAATTATAAAATACAAAAAGAAATGACATGCAAAGATATGCACGTTACAAATCCCAGTTTCTGACTCTCGGCTGATGTTATATTTTGGAATGCTGAGATTTTCGGAACATAAATTATCGCAAGAACTTGCCATAAATTTCTTGATATACGTAGTTATGCCCAGGTTGATCACTAATTAAGATTTTCGAATTCATCGATGAGATGGAAACGTCCTACTGTATAATAGTTATTAGACGTAGTTACGTCCAAGTTGAGAACTAGCTAGCACCGAGTCCTATTGTGTTCCCTAAAAGTTGATGTCCGGAACCCACATCCAATTGTATAATAATTGGTGCCACTTTGGTATACTTTTAATTTAGCCCGGGAAGGAAATTTGGATGTCCACCGTCACCGACCTAGTCATTGTCTTACACGTCGACCTGCTTGTACTAATCTCCTCGAAGTTTTGGCCGCATTTACCTATTATTGCACTACTTTCCCGATGCTTTAACCAACCGATTCGACCAACTTCAGTCCCTTGCACAAACATTAACTTACAACCGAATCAAGGTTCGAAGTTAGATTAATTAGCATAATAAATAATTAAATAATAATGTATACGAAAATAAAATATACACATCATATATAACTTATATAAGAATGAAGAGAACATATTATTTAAGAATATCTTACCACGATATAATTCTATTTAACTTTTGAAATTGACAAATTTATCAAATCAAATATTTATCATTTATCATTTTGAAAAATCAAATCGAAGATCTATTGATTACCTGCAACAACTTTTTCTAGTTGGTGTAAGTGCTTAGTTTATGTCACAACTAGCATGACGCAAAATTTATGTGATACCATTGTATACATGTGAATTTTATGAGTTACAATTGATTAATTATCACACACGGAAAGAACAAAATTTAAAGAGGCAGTAAGTGGACCACAACAAGATATCAATTACCACTAAAAGCAACCATAACACTTTCTATTTATCGGTTTCCAATAGTACACTCCCAAGTAGTGGAATTCCACTTCCTTCCGTTTCCAAGCATAATATTTTTCTAAAAAAGTTTTGTATTTAGATTCGAGCACTTTTACCGAGCTTTATTCAAGTGGACTTTCCTATTTTTTTTAGTTATGTAAGCTCACCTATTTAAACACAGCCAGCTTCACATAGACCGAACAAATCAACAGAAGAACCCTAAAAATAAGCCAAGAACCATGTTTGGAGGCAGAGAAATCCCATCTCCCTCGGCCATTTTCTCGACTTACGCTTCAATTACGACGACGATGATGCTGGCCAGATCAATGGCTAACGAGCTTATACCCCACCCGATCAGAGGCTACCTTTTCTCGGCTTTCCACTACTTGTTCAAGCCTCGGTCAGCTTACTTCACCTTGGTCATCGAGGAGTCAACTGGGATCTCCCGCAACCAGCTCTACGACGCCGCCCAGGCTTACCTTTGCACCAAGGTGAGCCCCGACACGGCGAGGCTGAAGATCAGCAAGACCCCCAAAGACAAAACCCTCAGGATCATGCTAGAGAAGGGGGAGAAGATCGTGGACTTCTTCGACGGGATAGAGCTAAGGTCACTATATAATTATTCATTTTTGAGTTTTTATTTTTGTTTGTCTACCGAAATATGATATTCGGGTGGCTCGTCTTAGGTGGAGATTCGTTTCGAAGGAGGAGGACTCAGAGAATGTGCAGTTGTCTCGTGGACGTAGCAACAACGGTGTCACACAGATGAGGCAGCACTTCGAGCTAAGCTTCCACAAGAAACACAAGGACGTCATCCTCGGCTCCTATGTTCCGTACGTCCTCGGAAAAGCCAAGGAGATCAACGACGACCAGAGGGTCCTAAAAATGTACACCCTCGGCTCGGCCCATTGCTACGGAGGTTCCATCTCCTGGGACTCGGTGAACTTGGAGCACCCCTCGACTTTCGACACGTTGGCGATGGAGCCGGAGCTGAAGCTGGCTGTAATGGAGGACCTGAACAAGTTCGTGAAGAGGAAGGAGTTCTACAAGAAGGTCGGGAGGGCTTGGAAGCGCGGGTATCTCTTGTACGGCCCGCCCGGGACAGGGAAGTCAAGCTTGGTCGCGGCGATGGCTAATTACCTCAAGTTCGATGTGTATGATCTGCAGCTGGGGAACATTGTGAGGGACTCCGACTTGAGGAAGGTGCTTTTGGGTACCGGAAACAGGTCTATTCTGGTGATCGAGGATATCGACTGTAGCGTTGATATTCCTGACAGGCGGCGGCCGGTTCACGACAGCCGTGAACAGCAGGATCACGTCGAGGTCAGTTTTGGTTCGTTAATTTTCCGGTTTATGTGGATTATGAATCTACATTATTGCGTTATCATATATTTAAAGGCATGCTTATTAGGGTTAAACACAACATTTTTAATCACAAAATTGAACTAATGGATACAATTTAAGACACAGGAAGTAAAACCTCGTAGGTTGACATGTGTCATGATGCTTTATTGCTTTTAATTTAAACCAACTGTAGTTTACACGGTGCCTTTTCTCGTATGTTTTTGTTAAATTATGGCCGTTTCGAGTTTTGATATCCAATGCATCAGTTCACCAGTGCATTTCCTATCGGGGGTGAGATTAAAATAAGTACGAAGTGCTTTTTGTCCAGGCCCCGGTTTGTTTGGACATCGTGAGCCCAGAAATTGTTCAAATTAAAATATTACAAGAGCCAAAGATTGATCGACACCTCAATTCCTCGACCTGGACCCACTTTTTTGTAAACAATGCACATGCCCAGTTCAGCAACCCCAACTATTTCTCAATGCCAATCCCGAAAAATAATAGATCCTCCGAATCTACGCTCTCTAAATGGGAAAAGTCTCTTTTGGTACTTGGTGGACGAGAAAAGCAATAGAGGTCCCTTTTTGCTTATTTGATGACAGCTATTAATGGTTCTTGTACTTCTTTTATTTGTACGTTATTTCATATCTGAATATTTATTAAATATTTGATTCAAATTAAAATAATTTTGATTTTCCAACTACATTACGAAAATTTAAATTTTTTGTTAAATTATTTCAATTTTGTCGGTTCATCTCATTTGATATAATCTGGCAGCTTTATTGTGTATGTCACCGTCCACGAGGTATACTTTTCTGGGCATTTCGTAGTGGTTAGTCCTCTGGAAACGAGTCCAAAACAAGCATCGTCCAAAGAAATCTATTTATTAGTGGATGGGACCAGACACGTGTCGGTAGCATGTGATTCCTAGGTCATCGGTTTGCAAAATGGCAATGCTTGATATGCCTATATTCTATGTGCTAAAACAGCAAAAAAATGGTATTACCAATAAAAAGGACCAAAAGTAGTTGGTGAATCACTTACATTTTCCGAAAAAATCACGTACACTTGACCATAAAAAATTCAAAGCACCTCTTGCTGGCTTTGGTAACCACTTTTCAATCTTGTATTTTTCTGTTGGGTTAATATATACATATATACACACACCCACTGACCCACATAAATTATTATACAGTTAAAATAGTTAAAGCTGATGTTCACGTCTTGTTAAAAACACTAAACACAGTAGTAAAGTGAAATTTAGTCTAAAATACCCAGAGCACCGTTTCCTTAATGGCTTTGGTTATTACTTTTAAACCTTGTGTTGTGTACTTTTCTCTTTGGGTTGATATATAGCTTTTCGACCTTGTGGGTGTCAATTACAAATCTGGTAATTAAGACAGATGCCATGGGGAAATTGTCGGCGTGAATAAAGTTAATGTCATGACATGACTAATATGTATAAGATTAACACATGTTCCTTGTTTTCAGTCAATTAAAATTTTTATCACTTGGTTAAATAATTTTTAAACACAAAATATTAATGAGTTAGAAGTGAAATTATATAATAGTAAATGAATTTTAATGCAAACAATTTAAAGCACCACTTGTTGGCTTTCTTAATCACTTTGTAACCTAGAGTTGTGTAATTTTTTTTTGTTGGGTAAACATATTTCTATTAGACTTGTTGGATGTCAATTACAAGTATTTTGTAATTTAAAGAGAATCCTTTTGACGTTACCGAATCACTAAATTGTCGCTTGCACAAAAGCATGTAGAACCTAACAGAAAAGGTGTGCTCCAAAAAGTGAGAGATCCCTATTTAAAAAATGGTATCTGAAGTTATGATACTGTATTACCATTTTTAGTTAATAAATTAATAAATTCTTTATAATTATAAACAAATACGTCATGTTCTTTTTTTTTAATCAGTAAACACCATGTTCGTTATTGCAGTTGACCTTATCCGGGCTGCTGAATTTCATAGACGGGTTGTGGTCGAGCTGCGGGGACGAGAGAATCATCGTCTTCACGACCAACCACAAGGACAGGCTCGACCCTGCATTGCTACGACCTGGGCGCATGGACATGCACATCCACATGTCCTATTGCACGTTCCGCGGATTCGAGACGCTGGCCTCCAACTACCTCGGGATCGGCGGCTACCACCGGCTCTACCCGGAGATTGAGTCCCTGATCGACGCCTCCCAGGTCACTCCTGCTCAGATTGCGGAGGAACTGCTCAAGAGCGAAGCATCCGACGAGGCACTCGAAGGGGTCGTTAAGCTGCTGAAGAGGAAGAAGTTGGAGATCGAGGAGGAGGAGCCGGACAAGGTTAAGAGGCAGCGGGTGCAAGTTCAACCAAAGGGGACAAGAAAGAACGTTAGGAGTGTTGGGAAGAAGAGGGTTCTTAGGAAAAGGTTCCTGTAATTTTTCAAACGTGGAGAAGCAAGGATGGTCGTATTGGAAAAGGGTGAAGTACTTTAAGACTATTTAACATCGTTTTAATGTTTGTGTTTCGGTACAATATTTTCAGTTGCGTTGCTTTGAGAGATGTTCTCTTCTTTGTCTGATATGAGATTGTCGCTTTGTCTTTGATCACTCTCCCTTTGATTTACTTGCCTTCCAAGAGCTTGATTAGTTAAACTTCAAAAACGAGCTTGATTGTTTATTGCAGAGCAACATGAATATCCCTCCCCCAATGGACTTTTGGTTGTTTTTTTTTAAGTAAATTTTCATTGGCCAAAAATATTTACAACACTTGAACTCAAGCAGGACCCAAATAGTACAAGATTACAAAATCTATACTAAATTAGTAAATTAATCCTTATTAATTACATAAGTTTTTTGTTTCCCAGGGTTATGGTTGGACTTGGATAATATCTTGCTCAGAGTGGTGTTTAGCTTTGTAATGAAATAGTCTGTTTCGGACTACTGCAATAGGCAAAATATTATTAGTTTGGTATCTTGGGCACCAATGCTTATATCATGGGCAGCTCCCTACGGCTATTCGCTATCCAAACATTTATTGAACAGTGATTGAAATTTAATAATATAAAATTTTCAACAAAATTATGAGGATTAAAATCTTTTTTTTTTACTGATATATATTTTTTTGGTCGGTTCATCTAAACTAATCCGGCAACTCACTATCTATGTCACTGTCCGTGATATCGACTCTTCTGGCATTTCGTAGTGCTTAGTCCTGTGGAAATGAGTCGAAAAAAAGCGTCGTACAACGATTCTTCTATGCATCGAGGACACGGAATGCGGAAAAATCCGTGCAGACCTCTGCAACTCTCTTTCATGTTCCTGTGTGATTAGTTTTTGTTCTGTGTCTGATTGGTGAAACTTAGGGTGTAATTAATTGTGGATTTTTAGTTGTGTACTATATAGTGTGTATAAAAAAAGCCAACGTCCAGAGAAATTGATTTATTTTAGTGAATGGCACTAGACACGTGTCCATAGAAGGTGATTCCTGAGCCGTCGGCACGGAATTCGAAGTGAAAATATGCCTATACTCATGAGAAATGCTAAGACCACTTGCATCCATCCCCATCCCTGGGATGGAGAAGGATGGTGGGGTCACAGGGGTTTTGAAAAAATAAAAATAAAAAAGGGAAAAGAGAAGGCAACGGAAGATGGGCACACAACCCTTTAAAAGGGGGATGGTGGGTCCGGGCAGCATTGTTTAATAGATTTTTATTTTTGAGAAAATTAGGTTAAGATCTCTCTAATTTGGTGATTCAGCGGATTTGGTTCTTATTATTCAAAAACTACTCTTTGAATCTCTATTATACCAAATAACTGAGTTTTTTAGTCCCTAAAGTCAACTTAATTTTTTTATGATCATTATATCTTTGTTCCGAAAAATTAACCCAGAACCAATTCTAATCCAACCAAACCGAATCAATTAAAATCAAATCAACCAAATTAAAACTAAAATCCTAAATCCCTTTCCTCCGACCACTTCTCCTCCCAAGCCCACGACCACGTCTCCTACCAAGTCCACGACTTGCTTGCTGTCAGTGATGCTAAACCCTAGGGGAGGCGGTTAGAAGAGAGGCAAACATGCGGGGGTGGAAGGCGAGGGCTCGTGCCGCAACCGTCATCCTCATCGCCGCGTGGATCGGGCTCCTGGGGTGGAAGGCGTGTACCACGAAGGCTGGAAGAAGATTGACTTTGCCGCCGACCAAATCCCGCTACCACCATCGACTTGTAGAAGAGACAAACACCAAACTCCCATCCAGGGACATCAACCAAGTGAGGTCGATACCGCCCAAGATCACCTGCAAAGAATGATGGGGAGGAAACCAGAGAGGAGGCCCGGAGAAGAAGGAGACGCAACTGCGAGGGGGAAGAAGGAGGTACACCGACACCGAACAAATCTGACTTCGTCCCTGTCCTCTTCTCTTGAATTGAGGTGGCTTTTTCCTATTGAACCTTTTCTTGTTGAACCTTTCCTCTTCTCTTCTCGGGTGTTTCTCCAATGATACGAATTTCGAACTCAAAGTCGGGCGATGCGATGTCTCCGATGTGAATCCTTCTTGAATTGGAGATGCCATGCCAGAGCCGGTGAGGATGGGGTCAGTACGGGGAGGCCATGCCGGAGTCGGTGAATTAGTTTGGTTAGATTAGATTTGGTTTTAATTTGGTTGGTTTGATTTTAGTTGATTTGGTTAAGTTTGATTGAAATTGATTATGGGTTAGTTTTTTGGAACAAGGATATAATGGTCATAAAAAAATTAAGTTGACTTTTAGGGACTAAAAAACTTGATTATTTGGTATAGTAGGGACCCAAAAAATAGTTTTTGAACAGTAAGGACCAAACCCATTTAATAACCAAAGTTGAGGGACCTTAGTCTAATTTTCTCTTTATTATTATTATTTTTTAAATCTAAATCTCTCTCTATCCTCTTAATTAATCAAAATTAACCATAAATCTCTCTATCTCTTTCCCTCTCATAATTAACCATCAATATCTCTCTCTCCTCGTAATTAACCAAAGTTAATGGTTTTTATTTATTTTTGTTTTTAATCTAATTTAATTGTTAATTAGGGTAAATTAGAATTTTAGAATATTAATTATTTTATAGAAAATGTTTAATTGTTAATTGAGTTGATGATATAGAAAGTAGATATATTAATTATTTACTGGTTGGGGATAGATTAGATGGGAGATGGGAATGTGAATAAAAATTGAGTTTATGAGATGAGTTGAGATGAATGAGTGAGAAATTAATTAAATAATCTGGGAATGTGTTAAATGGGGGATGAGGGTGCGAATGGTCTAAAAAAGCAAAAGTAGTTGGTTTTCTTTAAGAGGGAAATTGAAAATAATTAAATTAAGATGAATAATCCATCTGAGTGCAGATTCCCCAGAAAAACTAGTCAATCGGGAGAGTTTAACCTGTGCCTCCTATGATCAGCAATTATATTACAAGATCTTAGAATATGCAAAAGATAACAAAGAGGTAATATGAGTAAATTCTCTCTGATAAAGGCAGTCAAAGCATCCAACCTCCAGGAAATTTGAGGTTGACGATCATGAGTTTGTTAATCACTTATGGTGACTATAAAAGGTTCAAAGCACCACTTGCTGGCGTTGGTAATCACTTATCAACCTTGTCTTGTGATATTTCTTGTTGGGTTAGTAATTAAAAAAACACAAGGAAAATTATAATCTCAACTTGTTCGTTCCACCAAATATATATCTAACGTACATATGGCAGTTGATGTTATCCGGGCTACTGAATTTCATAGACGGGTTGTGGTCGCACTGTGGCAAGAAGGATACATCGTTTTCATGACCAACCACAAGGACAAGCTAGACCCTGTGCTCCTCCGTCCTGGCTGCACGGACATGCACATCCACATGGCTTATTGCATGTTTTGTAGTGTTGATAATATAATGTTGATTACTACGAGTAGGATTAACAAATTTATAAGTATTAAAAACCTATCGAGTTATTGTTTTGAACTTTTGAGTTGGATATAAAGATTTTAACATGTTATGAGAGTAGGATGATCCTCATGTCCATTGTTATGCTCACGCAACTCTCATTTTCCATTCGTTGACAAAGTCAAATCCCGTGTAATTTTCGATCCGGTGAATCTCGTTTGAGATGACATATTGATAATCTCACATCGGTTAGTGCGAGTGAGATATACAAGTTTATAATTGTTGAGAATCCATTAACCTATGCCTTAAGATTTTGGGTTGAGTCCGAAGATTCTAACATACTGTGTATGAGCCAATACATGGATAAAAAAATCGTATATTGGTGTCCTTTGACCAGTTTGACCAATATATGAATTTTTAATCTTTCGTTGACCAATACACGGAAAAAAAATTTGTGTATTAGTTACAAAATTTTCATTTGTGTACTAGTTGCACAAATAAAAATTGGTGAATTGGTCATAATATACGAATTTTTAATCCGTGTTGTCACGTGAACTCTAAATTTGTACACTAATTTTTTTTAGCAATATTGCGAGAATGTACAAAATAATTTTTTAACACCAATTTTGCAAATAATTTTTCACAATAATACAAAATAATCGTGAACTAATTGTCCTTTAATTTTTTTTAGCAATATTGCGAGAATGTACAAGTCATTTTCTTTGAATAAAATTCAATGATCATGAAGTTGAAATCTAAAATTTTCTAGAACTAATGAATCTCCTTTTTTTTATCGATGAACTTTCCAATCGAATTCATCGTAAGATTTATAATGATTAATTATACGAAGATCCCATTGTACTCCAGAAAATTTATTACCTATACCTATATTGATTGACATTTTTAAAAAATAACCGTGAATTTTTTAAAGTAACTTCATTGATTCTGATTTTTCCAAAAAATCATGACAATTGGAATGGAAAATTTTGGATCTCAATAGTGAAAAAGAAAGAGAGAACCATTGGAACTCAGCGACATCACGTCATCGTCATTTGGTACCTTTCAAGAGGTAGCAAACAAAGGAGATCGGATTTTTTCCTTCCTCTTTGACCCGGCAAGTCAAAGAATCCAATCCACCAGACCTGCTACGAGCCAGGTGACAAAGTTGCTGATTTATGATCGCAGATCAATCAACATTGGATCCCAAGATTCGCACTCTTTTCTCAGAACCAGAGATCAATGACATCAATAAAGATCAAGCCAAGGAGGAATGACATGTAGTCCATAAGATCAATGCAGGAGTAGACAAGATCACATGGTTCATAGCAAAAACAGGGCAGTATAATGTTAAACGTGGTTACCATTGTTTGAATTCCAACATGACCAGATTAATAACAATGCCATACCTAAAATTAAAATTGTCATATGGAAAGCAGGACACAGTTCATTTTCTTAACAACTGATTCTTCTTATAGTCCCTGGCATTGCGAAAATGAAAATGTCATCGTGCTTTATTCCTATACCACCTTTAGGATATAGGTCAAATATGAATGAGAACCAATCAAGCTTTATTGACTAATTCCCTATCCTTTGCCTCAAGTGACTGAGGAAGATAAAGGAACAATGATTAATCAGGTTGTCTTCATATGTTAACAAGTGTGGATATCTAGAAATGATGCATATTTGAAGGCAAGCTCCCTGATCCACAAAGAACCTTGAAACAGGCACAGACCAAATATATAAAGAGTATACCACGTGTAAAAATTCTGCAGTAGCTCCTAATTGTTATTTTCTCTGTGTTGGCACCCTCCGGATTTGAATGCTTTGAAGAACAACACAAACGTATCTTGGACTGGTCCCCAATCCATTTCATACAATGCGTGATCACAGTCCACAGAGGACGGGTTGTTGACATCAAGCTCTCCTTAAAGGAGGGGCCAACTATAATTTCTGCCGAGCTTGAGGTAATTAAAATTGTAGTGACACGTGTCCCGTAGAGCCATCAATTCTCTCAAATCATAGTGGGGTTTGATTGCCAAGTACTAGTGAACTCATCAACTCTTTCATCTAACAACAGAGATTGGATGATTGAGCTTTTGACTATGAAACCCTTGTGTAAACTTGCATACGCATCTACCATGTCGCGGATTCGGCTTGATAATTGTAACACCTCGTAGTTTGATTAATTATATTCATATATTAACACATATATTTTTTAGCGTATTTTGTCATTTTACTCACATCTTGAGAAATTTTTATGAAGGGGACCCATCCTAAAATTTATCTTAACCAAGCACACTTAATCTTGACATTTTTTTCAAAATATTTGCTAAAAAATAAAATACACCTTGTTGATATTAATAAAAAAAATAAATTTATTTTAAATATTTCAAAACATATTATTATAGAGTGTCACAATAGGGTTGCTGAATTTTTTGTAAATAGGAGCATATAGACAACTCCCCATATGTGCTTAAGACACTAATCTTGTATGACTCTGATGATGAATGAAGTAATATCTTTTTATGAAAAAAACCCTTGGTACCTTAATTTTTTTATAAGTAAACTGATACATGTATAATCATTATTTTTGAAAATTTTGGTTGTTGAGCCATACCAACTCCAATTCCTTACATAAAACATCATCGATAAGAATGGAGAGATTTTCTAAGGATTTAAACATCTCTTAGTTTTTCAAATTCAAAACTTTTTATTTTGCATTTTAAAAAATGATCAAAAATCACATTATGAGTTCTTGATACAATAGTACCATTTCAATTATTAATAAAATGAAAAATTCATCTATGTATTACACCAATATTACACGTGTAAGAAATTAGTGGGTAACTAGCACTCGTGAAGAAAAAACTAAAAGACATTTTTCTCCGTTTGTCATTAGTCTAAACATCTTTTTGCATCTTTCAAACAACGTTGCCAGGCTGGTTGGGCTCCTTTTGACGTAGCCCATTAGATGTGCTCTTGGACTTCACCACCTTCCCCTTTCTTTTGCCACGTCATTTTCCCGTTGTGTTCTTATGTACTTCTCTGGGCCTCGGTCTTTTCTGCAACCTCCATCTCGTCGACCTCTTTTTCAGGGTCCGTTGAATTGAAACATTTCAAATTGTGAACCCTAAATGAATAAATGATGTGTTTCCTCCTGCAACTTTCTTAGGACCAGCTACTCGTTTTTCCTTTTCTGTATAACTTGTGCTGGCCCAGTGCAATTGCTTTGGAAACCTTCTACTCCTTTATTTTTTTTCTGTGCTGGCATCCATCCATTGAAAATTTGGACTCCAATTCCTTACGTAAAACATAATTGATAAGAATGGAGATATTGTTTAAGGATTTAATTTAATTTTTCAAATTCAAATAAACATGTTACGCATTGAAGAATGGACAGGGATGTTTGAATCCAAAATTATGAGCAACAATTTAGTTTCACTTCGTAAATTGACATTATCCATGCAGTACAAAACCAATATATTACATGTGTAAGAAATTAGTTTTTTCCTTTTAGAATCATGTGTAAGAAATTAGTGGATCACCAGCATCCGGAGAGAGAGAAAAAATACATGCGTAAAGAAACTAAACAACTTAAAAAGTAATTCTTTTTTCTTGGACGTAGTACAAATACTTTTTTGGTAACGAATTTGAAACGTCAAACATGATTTTTGTTGAAATACTTTCTTAACAGTGGATTAATTTAACAAAAATCGCTTGGTCTTAACAAATAAAAATCTTACTTATAAAATTAATATAATGAATCTCTTAAAAATATCACACCAGTAGTGGTCTGTGGTGAGATTTCACTTTCCTCCTTTTCCAAGCGGCCGTCTATTCAAGTCCGTCCCTCCTCCAACTTCACCTCCGACGAAAAAAATTCCCAGAGCAATCCAAAAACAAGCCAAAGAAACCATGTTTTCCTCTCTATTGGCCTTTGTCTCGGTGTACGCGTCAGCTAGAGCCTTCATAATGCTGGCCACGTCAATGTTCAACGAGCTTGTTCCTCCGCCCATTAGAGACTACATTTACTCAGCCTTCGACAACTTGTTTAGGCCTCCGTCTCCCAGCTTCACATTGGTCATCGAGGAGTCCGCGGGGTTCTCTGGCAACGATATCTACTTTGCCGCCGTGGTTTACCTCCCCACCAAGGTGCGTAGGAATGACAATGGGCAGAATACGAGTACGATAGAATAGAGTCTTTATTTAGGGTGTAATTGGTGTTAACCTTGCAACCTTAGGTGAGCCTGGACACGGCGAAGCTGAAGATCAGCAAGGCCCCAACGGACAAGATCCTCAAGATCATGTTAGAGAACGGGGAGAAGATTCGTTGACTCCTACTACGGGATTGAGCTCAGGTCTGTTACGGTTTCTTGAACTACTAATAATATTTTTATTACTTGTAACGTGACTCATTTCATTGACTCAGGTGGAAATTCGATTCGACCAAGGGTGACAAGGAGCATAACCCGAAGAAGTTCGAGGTAAGCTTCCACAAGAAGCACAAGGACGTTGTCCTGAGCTCCTACATTCCTCACTTGTTAGAAAAGGCCGAGGAGATCAACGGAGAGCAAAGGATCCTAAAGATGTACACCCTCTCCACCTTAAGCAAAGCCTGGAAATCGGTGAACTTGGAGCACCCCTCGACTTTCGAGACGCTGGCGATGGAGCCGGAGCTGAGGGTGGCTGTAATGGAGGACCTTGACAAGTTCGTGAAGAGGAAGGAGTTCTACAAGAAGGTCGGGAAGGCGTGGAAACGCGGATATCTCTTGTACGGCCCGCCAGGGACCCGGAAGTCTAGTTTGGTCGCTGCTATGGCTAATTACCTCAAGTTCGATGTGTACGACCTGCAGCTGGGGAACATTAAGAGGGACTCCGACTTTAGGAGGGTCTTTCTGGATACCGACAACAGGTCCATTCTGGTGATCGAGGATATCGATTGTACCGTTGATATTCCCGACCGGCAACGCCCGGATCACGACGGCCGTGAACACTCTCAGGTCACTCAATCCGTACGCCGGTGTGCCCGGCTAACTTCAACTTTTATTAGAACTGATATTTAGTGCATCACCAGGGAGTGGGTGTTTCTTATTTCTGGTTGCTAAGTTAAAAAAAAAATACCATTCGAGTTTTTCTAAGTGAGAAAAAATTGAATTCAATTTAGAAAATAAGTTCGGATTATTCCAGTAGCTCTTGATGGTTCTTCTAACTGCAAGATTTCATTAGAAAACTAGTATCTTTAAAGTAGATAAAGTTTTACATAACAGCTAACCCAAGTGCAAGATTAGATCTTGAGATCAAAACAAGTAGTTTAGAGTTGTGAAGCTTGATAAAAAAAAAATTTGTAGCAACTATACTTTGTAATAATTTGATTCGAGACTCTCTTTCTCGAGAGTTATTGTGTCAATCTCGGAACATTCTACATAAATTTTGTATGCACCATGATCTTGTTGCGATCGAATATACTAAACAATGTCAACAAATATATGTCCTAATGTGAATTTTGCAGTTGACCTTATCAGGGCTGCTGAATTTCATAGACGGGTTGTGGTCGAGCTGCGGGGACGAGAGAATCATCATCTTCACGACCAACCACAAGGACAGGCTCGACCCTGCATTGCTACGTCCTGGGCGCATGAACATGCACATCCACATGTCCTATTGCACGTTCCACGGCTTCGAGACGCTGGCCTCCAACTACCTCGGGATCGGAGGCTACCACCGGTTGTACCCGGAGATCGAAGCCCTGTTCAACGCCTCCCAGGTCACTCCTGCCCAGGTCGCGGAGGAGCTGCTCAAGAGCGATGAGAGTTGTTAGGATAAGCTGCCTGTTAAATTTTCAGAAATGGAAGAACTAGGATGATAGCCTGGGAAAGAAGGGAGTAGTTAAGGTTCTAACATCTATTTAATGTCATGGCTCAGTACAATATGTATCATTTATTTAGCTTCAGTTTCTGTCTAAATTTCCTTCCCATCCCATTAGCTCGAGATCTTTTTCCTTCTTCATCTATTATTAGAGCAAGGATTATTACCTTTATCGTTTCGCTTAGTCCATGTCAATAAGTCCATGTCATCGATTTTGGACAAAAACCACATCAACATATATTGAGGACACATAGAGTCAATTTGTTGGTGATGTAGTAAGATAAAAACAAATTGCTCTAAAATATTTATCAAGACAAGAAAATTTTGGGTTTGTCCAAAACTACGAGCGCTATTATGCAATTATTGTTTGAAAATTCTATTTCCTAATAATATCGTGTGCCTTATATTTATTTATCAGTTATATTAACTATTTGACTAATTAAATTATTATTAGGTTATCTATTATAATAATCCTTAAGTAATGATCCACAATTTACAAAATCAGTTATGTTCTCTTCTACTCGTCAGAAAGACTTATGGTTGCCCTTCATGGTATAAGGAATTTAGTTGACGAAGACCACACAGTATCATATTCGTATAGGTTCCGATCATAAAAAGAAATTTCACAATAATTAGATGATCATTAAAATGATTCTAATTATTTCTATGAATCTTTAACTACTCAGTATGATAATGATCTTGGATTAGTAGATATGAATTATATCTAACAATTACCAATCTCGAAAAATATTATGCAATTAGGCAAAAAAAATTAACAACCCAAAAAAAACTGCAAAGTCATTGTTTTAGACTACTGATTGAACGCCTGTCGTCTGAACTTTGGCAATGTAATGGCTGCTGCTGCCCCGCGAATACCAAACGGTTCCTCCTTTTAGTCTCCGAATTCTGTTTCTACTTCTAAGGATGGAAATATTTTCTTTTGAATTCGACTTGAATCTCCCAGTTTTCGGCCTCGCCAAGTCGAGAAAGTTTATGTATTTTTTTTTTTTGTATGTTTGATTGACATTAGAATATGTTTTCCTATGCCATTTTTAATATAGACAAGTAAGCATCTACTTTAATCACTGTCAAAACTATCCATCGTGAGTGAATGCTCGCTCGATACTTGATTACTATAGATATGCCTTTTCAAATCCCTAATTATTGTTTTGATAAAAAAAATCCCTAATTATTGTCATTTACATTTAGAACACACCCTTCTTTGCTGCCGCTCGATTAACTAGTTGACCTCGGCTTCCCTTCAAAGTAGTTTAGGTCGTTTGGTGACGCATCTTATTTCTTAGGAACGAGTTGGCCCATCTCATCTGCTGGGCTGTTGTAAATCGTTAACAAGTTTGAAAACAGAACATTATTGGGATAAAAATTTGAGAGAAGGTTACATCAAAAAAAAAATAAGTGAATTGAGTAATTTATAAGTACAAATAATTTATTTATACATTAATAAATAATTTAAAATTTTGAATTAAATATAGAGATTTAAACATTCAACAGAAAAATGAGTAAATAGCGGACCGTAAGCCATGTAGTTTCTGTTAAATTTTGTAACTTGGGTTATGCTCGTAGCAAGCTCGTGGTTTGCTCAATTCTAAAAAAAAAGAAAAGAAAAATTGCATTACTCCAATAGCGTCCATCTGTCAATAAATTATGATAAATAAGATTCGGAAGATTTTAGGCAGAATTAAATACGCCCCCTTACATCCCACGTACTTTACGAACAATGAAAATTGAGGAATTAAGTAAATGAATGTTTGTGGCAATTCTTGGTAAGTATCTGCAGACCCTTGAATCGGGATTTCTGGATCAAGCTTTTCTATCAAAAATTTTTGTTTTGAATTAGAGATAGTTGGAGTTTAAATTGTAAAAGTATAATTGCACTAAAGTTTAGTAGAAACACATTTCCAATTAAATATTCAGATACATATTCATCTACGTGTAATTTATATATAATACGGAGGATATATTATGTATAATAAATAAATAATATGCTCGTGACACATCCTAACTATAGCAAGAACATCGGGATCCTAAGATACCAATTGTATTAACTAAGTCAGCCGCAATATTTAATCGCACTAAGAAAAAATATCCTAGCTTCGACTGGTACGTCGGTTAACCCCACCTGCCCTTGTGTGCACTAAAATGGAATCCACGTAGGATGCATTGTACATGCTTTCACATTATTGGAGAAAAGCTCCCGAATGTGTGTTTTTTATAGCATTTAAAGGACATGTCCTAAGATGGGTAAAAAAGAAACGGGAAAACCAATCAAATGGAAATATTCCGCTTTTGTCCTAAAAAAGGGAATGATTCGATGAATAATTTTTTCTCGATTGTACCAATTATTATGTTTTTGCAAAAAATCAAAGTATAGGACTATAGTAAAATAATTCACACAGACTGATATTACACGAAAAAAATATCATTCTAAAAAAAATAAAATATATAAATATATACATGTCAGAAGATTTTTTGCAAAAATCTAAAATCACGAGACCATGTCATTACTGGTATTGTGTAAAAGAAATACTGGTACCATGTGAAAGAAATATTAGCAAGGTTAACCCGGATTCAATACTGTACAAACTGATTTATATAGTCCATACTCGATCCAACTTCAAAAAATAGATGTAATAATTTTTGCAAAAATCAATGGATAAGTAATATTTCAATAGTTAAATTTTTTTGCATATAACAATTTTTTGAGGAACCATACAAGATTCATTTTCTTTTTTCTAAATTGTATTAAAACAATAAATATTATCGTTTGATAATGATATTCACCAAAAATTACTGAAAGTCCTTAAGGTCATGATTAAAAGGCAAAAAAACAATCATGCGCTGGAATTGTCTGTCCAATTTTGTTGAAGTCACAGTTCGAAAATAAATAACGGAATAATAAGTTTAAATAAGAGTTGCTTAATATGCAGGGCAAAAGTTTCCATAACATTGTGTTTTCGGTAGTGAATTGTAGACGATTTATTGGGATGGAAATTGGAAAAGCCACTGATGCCTCAGCTTGTCCTGTTCCTACAGATATTTGCTTAGCTTCTGACCTCATTTGAGTCATTTCATTACATCTTTCAAGGAGTGTGATATTCAGCTATATTTGATATTTCGAAGAAATGAAAGATATATAGAGAACTTTGAAGATGTCTCGAGAATAAGACGAAGTGTGCCTGGAAAGTAAATACCAACTCTGTCCCGTATCCCATCAGCCACACCGACCAATCATTTTCTTTCTAGTGGAAATCATTTCTTTGGTCCTTTTGGATGGCAACGACGTTGGTAATCTATATATACAGCATGCGGAAGGATGAACTAACCTTAATTATAAATCTAATGATATCAAGATGCCTGGTCTTAACAAATTAAAGGAGACAATTATGATATTTCTTTTGATGCATGGTGTTAATCAACATCAATTATCTCACTCTGATTGATATGATATCGTGATAAATAAGTATTTTCAAGAACTATGTGTAAAATAGCAAGTGTTGCAATTTTTTCTTGATATATACAATTACTTGTAAAAAATTATCTCACATTTTGATGGGCCGTAAAATAAATTATTTAAGTTAATTAGAAGTATTGAATTTAAGCTCTATAAATCCAACAATATAAAAAATTTGATAAGTTGGTTTAGCAAATATTTGCGTTCAAAATCGATTTTGACATGTATATCCGTGCGTTTATTTTATTTTTTATTCTCTCAAGAAATTATTTCTTATCATCAATCAATTTGTTAATTTACAGGAAAGTTACCTTTTGCTACCCAGACAACTCGAACCAAACCTGTAAATTATCGCCAGCCACAGTAACAATTCCTAAAAAAGGTATCCCAAATTAGGATTAAGTGCATTTTTTCGGTTCTCTTTCCCCAGATTGGAATATGGGAATCGGCCAGCCAGCCCATAGAACAAACAAAAAAGGGGTTGGCTTTTACCAAAATTGATGAGAGGTAGGTATATGTAAAAAATCTCAACAGATTATATCATCCCACAAATTAAAGGTTGCTGCTCATCCGCTTCCGCAACAACTGAATGTGTTCGAATATGTTGTTATAGATTAACAATAGACTTTGATTTTGAATATTGAATACAAAATATTACAATTTTTTAAATTACATTTTTATACCATGATTTTGCTAAGACTTAAACCCTGTAACTCATGCATTTTGATAATGATTTACGACGATCTCTTTGGCAAAAGAAAAATAGTTTAATATGATTTGATTATTCAGTTTCATAAATATTTGACAGTTCGACGAAAAAAATGTATGGGAAACATCCGTCGGTTGGGTAATTGATTCAAAGCAAAGCAAGCGAAAAGGAGGGAAATATCAACGATGCATTATGAGCATTTTTTTTACTTCCTGTAACCGATGTCATGAATAAAAATAGCCACCCTATGCTTTTCTTATGATGGTTGCTCACTCTCTTCGCTAGCTATGACATGAAAAAGTTTGAATTGATTGTACAAACACGTATTAAATTTGATCATTAAAAATATTATGGTGTTAAATATTTATAATTTTTTTATCATTCAACATTAAGCATAAAAAAAATTGTCATGTATACAATTGTGGTTTGTTCAATTGAGGGCTCTCTCAAAATAAGGGTAAACGTGATTGTAGTATAAATAGTAAAAACACTTTCAGAAGAGAGACAAAATTAAAAAGATGAAGAGACCTTGACGATATCAAGCAAGAGAGCAAATAAACAAGGCATTCATTATTCAGTGTATCCAAAAGTCATTGTCGTTTGTCGGTATTGGATAAATAAATCATAAATATACTTGACTAACTCAATAACGTAACCGAAGATTTATATGCGCATATATCTACTTTAATCAAGAAGAATATCAAAGTTAAGCTATTATATTTATGTGTTACTTTTCATGTTGAAAGTGAATTCAACAGAATAATATAGTAAGTTGATGAACTGTCAGACACAAAGTTAGAAATTTTGTCGGTGGGCTTAATTTTATCGCACTTCTGAATTATCGAGTGTGTAATTTATGGGGGTCAATGTTAATCTCCGGATATCCATGTAACATCATTAAAAAGACTGATGCGAATTTGACCCATAATTTTTTTTTCCGAATCTCGTTATTAACTTTGCTCCCTATTTTACCCCTCAAATTTTTTTACCCCCAAAAGACAATAAAGAACACTCCCCGTGAAAAGATGAAAAAAATACCATCATTTTATTGAGGGTAACTGTTAGAATTCCATAACTTTTAACCCTACAGCGAATCTTCCATTCCGAATATTCGACTAGCCCGGCGGTTTCAGGATTCCCAAGCCGATCCACAACAAGCCAAGTTCAAAGAAGCATCAGTTTTTATTTTTTTAGTTTTTACAATTCTGTCGCTTTTCTTGTATTCGTATACCTGAATTCTATCTTATGTTATTTAAGAATGATTATCTTAATAGTATTTCTTAATTTTTTTATTCATATTTATAATTTAAGTAAAATCTCTGTAAAGTAATTTTTTTAATGTGATAACTTCTATAAGCTAATAAAAAAATTTGATCATGAGTCGAGCGTAAAAATATGATAATTCTTCTATCGTGATAATTGATATTTTTTTATAAAAAATAGTGATAAATCTCGGTCCTAATTTTTGTATAAAGTGATAATTTTTTATAAATATGCATATTTTTACATACTTTGCAAACTAAAAAAATATGTATAAGACACATTTTGTGTTAGACTTTTTTGTTTGACAAATTTTACATCATCATTCATATTTTCAATTGTCTTCGCATAGTTTTTTTTTTCGTTATCTTATTGTAAGAAAATATTTCAAAAGAATATAGCACTTGAATGATCTTATAACCCAAGATTTCATAATTTGAATATAAATAAAGATTTTATTATTTACATATCTATAATTCAAAATTTTAATTTTAACATTTTTGAAAGAAAATAATATAAAGCTCTCTTATATGATAATCTCTCTGAAATGATATTTTTCTCCGGTCCCACCGAATTAAATTTAGAGAAGTTTTACTATAATGTCAAATCGTATTTAAAAGTTATCATGTCTTCTCATAATGTATTTGTCCAAAACTGATGTTATCTAAGAATGATTATCTTAATATTATTTGTTAAACGTTTTGTATTCATATTTATAATTAATATCAGATCTTATTTGAAAATGACTATCTTAATAAGAGAAAATTTATGTTAGTCCCTACATATCAAGTCATTTGACTATTTAGATGAAACTAGATAAGTGTAACATTCCATTAATATGTATATGATATAATATATAGAATATAATCTACAGTCAATGAAAAAATAGATTCTCTCCCATTTCAAAAATTGGAAATACATTCTCAAATGAAATATTATTGAAAAAGTAATCATGGCTATGTATCCAATAAAGCCAAAGTAATTCATCACGAAAAAATAAAATAAAGACATAATTATTCATAGATAATTTCTTTATTACATATTCCTTTTGAGACTCAACTTTTATTAATTGAATATTATATTCTATAATTAGATCTCACATACAAATGATCCCACATGACCACTTGTCATTCATGGAATCAAAAATTTTCCAAATTATTTGATGACTTGGTATGTAGGTTCACCAACATAAAGTTTCTCATCTTGATAAGGTATTTTCCCAAAACTTTGTTACAAAAAGGAAATTTCATTTGTCAAATTCCATTGGAAAAGAAAAGGAATTTCCATTAAGGGTTCACGGTCGAAGTTTCCTAAATAGAAAACTCGGACAAATTTTTCTCCGGAAAAGGAATAGAGTTATCAAGTGTTTCAAGCTGCCCGCCACGTGTGCACCACATCGCGTACGGTTTACCGGACCAAACAACTCCCTCCCGTCTCTCTGACTTTACCCTGTTTCGTTTTATTTACCGCCCCTGACGACTAAACAAACAACAGCAGTAAAAAACAGTAAAAACCGAAACGTAACGAACCAAGGAATAGAAAACGAGAAAGAAAGAACAAGAAACCCGACCGGCTTGACCCTGTAGTAACAAGTATCCACTGTTCTATCTCTTTCCCCCAATTTATACAAAAAATCTCACCTCTCTCTTCTTCGAGCTACTGTCCGATCACGACGAGATAACGTCATCACAAGATCAGATCCTTTTAGTTTAGAATTGGGTTATGGGGAGCTAGCTGATGAGAGAGAGAGGGTGGAGGGGTGTCTTTGTCTTTTCTCGTGTGGTGACGGGGAATTTGGTTTCTGGGTTTTGGAGAGCTCATCTTCTCCTTGCTTTAGCTAGGGAATGAGTGTTCTCTAAACAGGAAAGTTCAGTTCTTTAGTTGTTTTTTTTAATAGGAAAATAAAGTTCCTATTTCTCTCTCTCTCTCTCTCTCTACCCTTTTTGAGGGTCTAATGAGGTTGGATTGGATTCTCTGATTCCTAGCTTCTTAATGGTGGAGAGAAATTCGGTGGGAAATTGAGAAGAAAGGGAATTGTCCCTCTCTTTCTCTCTAGAGACAGCTATCTGAAAAAAGTTGCGGCTAGTTGTGGATATAGAGAGAAGAAAAGGAAAGTAAAAGATGGGTAATTTAGTTATATGCTAAGTTTGGTTTGGGGAGGAGAAGCCAGAAAATTTACATAGGAAGGAAGAAGAGGAAGGTGGGATCAGGCAAGATCTCAGGGGCGGCAAGTAAGTATCGTGTGTTTCGGGGACACCTACTGAGCTGACTAATTTGTTTTGAATTTATCAAAACTGGTAATTGTTTGGCGAATTGAAGAGATGGCCAATATTAGGAGTTTGGTGTGTTTTCTCTTTGATGTGTTTGGTGTTTATCTAAATTGAGATATTTGATTTCACAACTCTGCAGGTGGGGGAAATGGCGACTTTGGTGGAGCCACCCAACGGGACTAGGCCTAAAGGGAAGCATTATTACTCAATGTGGCAGACCTTGTTCGAGATCGATACAAAGTATGTTCCGATCAAGCCTATAGGTAGAGGAGCCTATGGTGTTGTCTGCTCTTCCATGAACCGGGAAACAAACGAGAAAGTTGCCATCAAGAAGATTCACAATGTGTTCGAGAACAAGATTGATGCCCTTCGAACTCTGAGGGAACTGAAGCTGCTTAGGAACATTCAACATGAGAATGTCATTGCTCTGAAGGATGTTATGCTGCCCACCAATCCGACGAGCTATAAGGATGTGTACTTGGTTTACGAACTCATGGACACCGATTTGCATCAGATTATAAAATCCTCGCAACCTCTTTCTACTGATCATTGCAAGTACTTTATCTTTCAGGTAATTCTATCTCCCTCTCCTGCTTGTGGGTTGCTGAAGCAAATTAGCTTGTTCACCAACCGGTTCTTTCAAGTGTCGATAACTATGTGGTGCATGGAGAAGCAATTGCCGATGATGTTTTTAAAAAATTGGAAACGAGTTCATTTTACTATTTGCTTTTCTCTGATATTTTTTGTTCTGTGATTTGGCAATCTCTTGTTGGCATTCTTAGTTGCTAAGAGGGCTGCAATATCTGCACTCGGCCAATGTCCTTCACCGAGACCTGAAGCCTGGGAATCTTCTGGTCAATGCTAACTGTGACTTGAAGATATGTGATTTCGGCCTAGCACGAACCAGTATAGGCACCGAACAGTTCATGACTGAGTATGTCGTCACTCGCTGGTATCGAGCTCCCGAACTCCTGCTTTGCTGCGACAACTACGGAACCTCCATAGACGTGTGGTCTGTTGGATGTATCTTTGCAGAGATTCTTGGCCGGAAACCCATCTTCCCTGGAACAGAGTGTCTCAACCAGCTGAAGCTGATCATTAACGTCCTCGGGAGCCAGCAGGATCATGACATTGAGTTTATAGACAATCCAAAAGCCCGAAGGTACATCAAGACACTCCCATACTCCAGGGGAACCCATTTCTCCCTCATGTATCCGCAGGCGGATCCGCTAGCCATCGACTTGTTGCAGCGTATGCTGGTGTTTGATCCATCCAAGAGAATCTCGGTGACCGAAGCTCTTCAGCATCCCTACATGTCGGGGTTATACGATCCGAGATCCAACCCTCCTGCTCAGTGCCCGATAAACCTCGACATAGACGAGAACATGGGGGAGCATATGATCAGGGAGATGATATGGAACGAGATTCTCCATTACCATCCCGAAGCCGTCTCCACGGACGCATAGGCGAACGATCCTGTTCGGCAATGTTTAATACAAGGTAGTATGGATAAAAATAGGCTTTTCCGTGTATTAGAAAAGCCTACGGTTGAATTATCGGACATTTGTACCAAGATTTTGTTTATGTACCAACTTTTATCAGTCTTTTGAGTTTGCTGCAGAAGGGTGAGCCCTCCTGTTAACTTGTACATAGGTATGCTGTGATCTTGTGTTCATATATCTACGTGAGATTCTGGCTATTCTTTCCTGCATAAGACGGAAATACTCGCATGAAGAGAGACAACCTTCTCCCGACTCATACGTGAGACTAGATCCGTAGTGGTGTTCGGATACTAAGTGGTGTAAATACAAGACAATAATAGCTAAATAAGAGATGAAGAAGATATTATAGTTTCTAGAGAGATTGACTGTTGATAATGATGTTATTTTTTTCTTGTCATTAATAAATCAAGAAAGCAACATTTACTTACTAAAAATAAACAACTGTAAGAATAATGGGTAGGGTCCATCAGATAATGATTCTTACCATTTTTCTTAAGAGTGATCAAATCTTTATCATTATCTTCTTAAAAAATAAGGATTCGAATAAAATCCAATAACTAAAAATCAGGTAACAATAAGGACGGATCATGCTAGTTAATTTTTTTTTATATATATAAATAATATGTCACTCAAAATCATAAATATACTTGATTATTCATTAAAACAGGTAAACATAAAGAAACTAAACAATCAAATGAAAATTTGAGATGTTAGGTAGGGTGAGAAAGGGGATTTGATATAATGTTCGTAACCAATATACATATACATAAACATTATTTTAATATTAATGTCATAAATTCAGATAGTATGTAAGCATGATTCTGTAGAACCATACATGTGTTCTTATCCTTGTTAAAATAAAAATCATAGCAAAATTTAAGTGTAGAACTAATCAAAATCATCAATTTTAGATCATTCAAGTCTGGATCCAGATAGAACGAACCATCGGGTTTTAGAGTTGGGAAGCCGGTAATCATTGTGGGCTCAAAAAAAAGCCCATTAATCTCAAGTATCAACTAGGTCCAAAACGCAGCGGAAAACGGGAAAAAAGATCAAAAGAACCGCTCCTACTCCCAAGTCCCACCTCCAAACGCCACGAGAGAGCTGAGGAGGTTTTTTCATGTCTCCTTCGAAGGTGTGCCCTAGAAAATGGAGGTACACGTGGGAGGCCCAGGCGCTCTCCCCGAACCTCAAGCTCTTCCTCTTCGACTCCCACACGAAGCCTTCCCTTCATTGCCTGGACCTCCACGTGGAGTTGCTCCTCTCCAAGTCCCTTCTCCTGCTGACGTGGACATCCCCATCCCGAAACGGCGCCGGAGGAGAGGTCGTTACGTCACTCCGAGTCCCTATCCCTGACGTCCTTGTCGATCCGGATGCTCCGGTGCACTTCCGGCCGTTGGATGACCACATCGAGGTCAAGCTGCTGCTGCTCCTCCCCGTCGATCACCCCCTCCTCTCGACTTTCGCTTCCGATGGGGACCGTGATACGCCCCGAAGCGCGGAGGCCGGTGAGGCAACTGAACCTTCCTTATTTCTTTTTGTATTTATTTTCTTTTGCACATTGTTAATTAATTTATGATTTTTGTTTAAGATTTGAAGAGCTTATTGTCGTCGAAAGAAGGAGTGCAGTTCTATTGCAAGAGCTGCGAGGGGACGCTGACGAGGGCTCCGATTAGGTGAGGGCGTGTTTGTAATTTGTTTTAGTGTGTGTGTTTTAAGTTGTAAGTGGTTATATTGTCGGGCTAATTAGTGGGAGATAGACGTTTCGTAGAGATGCCGTCGGTTAACTGGCGGGAGCTTGCGGATAATTGGTTCGGAGGTTGCTGTTGTTCCTTCGGGGGTGCTGGTGAGAAGCTGGTGGATAAGTACGTCGATGCCTACACCTGCACGGAAGGTGTTTGTTACTTGAGTTCCTCTGCGGTTACTCTTTGCAAGAATGACCTCGTCTTAGGGAGTCAATTTTCCGATAAGGATGGGTATCGGAAAGCTGGTGCTGGGAGTCGCCATTGTGAGAATCTGGGAATGGATGAGTTGGTAGAACGAACGAGATTGCTGGTTTGCTCTGAGGATGAAAGACGTAAAGATGGAGTTGAAGAATCCGAATATTCATCTGAGCATATGGCTTTGACAGCTGGTTGTTGTGGTTCTGTTTGCCATTCTGGTGCAGATTTTGAAGATGTGGATGGACAGATAATTCTTGATCCTTCTTTGCTTAAGGAAGATCAAAGATCTTTCCTTAATGGCTTTCTTGGAGATGGTTTCATCACAAGATCGCAAAATCTTTCTGCGGATATAAAGTGGAGGCAATTTAACTGTCCTGTTTGTTCAGCTCTTCTTGGGGTGTGGCCTCATACTGTTGAGGGTGCATCGGTGGATAATGGAGTGCGACTCTTTAAGTGCAACATTGCCACTTCTTTTCCAACTGGTGGACCGGAAGACCTCTTCAGGTGATTAGTTTGTCTCCATTATACCATCATTGTGCAGTCGTGAGCCACCTAATTCCTCATTGTCACGCATTTCATAGTTTTACTTCCTGATATCTGGGTTACGCTTAGAGACATTCTTACATGATTAAGTAATGAAATATAAGTAGGATGGTATGTTACTTTTTTAGCTTGTGAATTGTGAGAAACTAAAACACAGCTTTTTCTTATTCTGAAATGAGCGTGGGTGTCTACTTTCTGAAATTCTGATATCTGAGGAAGTCTGCCTTCTATGGACAGGAAGTATACTCTGGATAGGATGGTCTCTGATCAACTTGTTGAAAGTGAAAAAGATGAGCTATCCTTCAGGACTTTGGTCTGCGATTTGGAAACCAGGTTCCCTGTTCTTCGAGTTGTTTTAATAAATTCAAGTTCATGGCAATGTTCTGGATTTTGTTCGGATTCAGACAGCACAAGTGAGACTCCTTTGAAGTCAAAATTACAACCCATTGTGAAGATTCTGTTTTCTGCTTCTAGTGGCGATGGAGAATCTTCAACGAGGTTAGTCTGCCTTCAGAGCTCATGCATATGGATCCCTTTACCGGGACGTGTTCATTACGGGGATCATCACGGCTGTACCCTTTACTGTGCCAACTCTCTTGGGATCTTCAATTATTTTAGTATCCAATTACGATTTATGTGAGACTATTTTTGCAGGGAATTAGCGAACTGGGTTACAAAGCATCATCCAGATGAATTTTTCATGACGAGAGGTCTAATAGAAAAGTTGGTCGAGTCCTTGGCGACCACAAAGGATGTACTACCAGATTCATGCACAGCTGTTCAGGGATTTACGCTATCATCCATGCGAAGGTGATCATAAGCATTTATTCGGGCATTTTAAAGTTGTGATTGCACTCATTGGATGCTGGAAGTTGTATCAAGCAAATTAAATGGGAAACCAATCACGGAAATGACCGGTGCCATATTGTCAACACACATGATCAAGGGAAATCTTGTCCCTTTGAATTTTTATGTTAAATCCATAACTAACTCGCCTAGCCTGACCAGTTAGCAAAGCTTGTAAAATTGCGTTCAATGTTCCATGACTGGTTCATCTTTCAGTAAACATTCAGCTACCTCCTTGGCAACTTGAACTCGAAAGTCATTCCGTTTGGTAGCATAGATTCGAAATCTAGTAATCCAACTTTTGGTTATTGGAATGATAGAGAAAGGATCAGGAGAATCTCTCTAATCTGGGCAAGAAGAAATTCGTCACTATCAATTTTTTTTTTCTCTATAACAAGCTACATCAAGAAATAGCTCTAAAGCACATCATTAGACCAAAAAAAATGTTAAGAAGTTTGAGTTACAGCAGGTAGAATACTTAAAGGTGCAAGCTCTATCTCCAAATCTAGGATTTAATACAGTTGCTAACTCATGTAAAGTAAATAGATTTCACTTGGGTATCTTCCCATCTTTCAGACTGACGCTAGTCATCCTCACTTGACCACCTCTCTTGGATCACCTCCTCCTTTTTTGACCGGCTTTTCTCCGCGTCGTTCCCCTTGGTGTTCAAGAACTCAATGAGGCTCTCCAGGACCACCCGAGGGTTGTCATTCATCATGAGTTGCTGCGCTATTTCGGCCGGGGTGACTTGTATCCTATCTATGATATCTTCCACGCATTTGAAAAGGGCATGCTCCTTGACACCAAGGTATGTCAATGCCAGCTTCTTGAATGCTACTGGGGTGCAGTACCCCATGTAAATGTGGGCGTCCATTCGTCCCGGCCGCAACAGTGCAGCATCTAGCTTGTCCTTGTAGTTTGTGGTAAAGATGATTAACCTTTCGTCCCCGCAGCTAGACCACAGCCCGTCTATGAAATTGAGTAAGCCTGATAGTGTAACCTGTGACATTGATCCAATTTACTATCGTAGAGCTGAGCCAAGTGCATAATGGATAAAGCATAGAGCTATTCCTACTAATCCGAGAAAGCAAGAAGAAAGAACAGAAACTGCAACTCACCCCCGGATCATAAGAAGGAAGCTGGCCATCCTCGTAGTTGTTGTTGACCTTGTCGTCGTCGTCATCCTTGGTCGCGTTTGTCCTCTTATCGGCACGGGACTTGAAGGTCCTGTTGCTGCAATCAATATCCTCGATCAAAAGAATAGACCTGTTAGAGGTGGAGGTCAAGATCCTCCTAAGCTCAGTGTCGTTCCTCACGCTCTGAAGCTGGAGGTCATAAATGTGGAATCTCAGGTAATTGGCAATCGCGGCGACAAGCGATGACTTGCCGGTCCCAGGTGGCCCATAGAGGAGGTAGCCGCGCTTCCAAGCCCTGCCGACGCTCTGGAAGAACTCCTTGCGTTGACCAAACAGATCAAGGTCCCTTTTGATGAAGTCCTTAAGCTCGGGGTCCATCGCCAAGGTGTCGAAGGTGGCCGGGTGCTTGAACAGCGCAGACTGCCACCTGACCAAGAAATTCGAGTTAAGAGTGCAACAGTTAAAAGTAATACGTACATCGTACAACGTAAAACGAAAGAATGTATGATTCGGACCTATACTCGTCTTGATCGTAGGTGTAGATATTGAGGGTTTTCCTCTGGTTGAGGATCTCATCTGCCTGCTTGCATATGTAAGGCAGGTAACTGTCCATGACAAGCTCCCTGTCGCGCTTCTTGCACCTCAGCTCGAAGTACTTCTTGTTCCTCAAGCAGTACTTATTTCCCTGCTTCTCCTCGCGGAGTGTCCACTCGAGGTGGGCCTCGCCGAAGGTGTCGGACACCTTCCCGTCCACGGGGATGTTTGGTTTGGGCGGAGACGTGATATTGTTGCTGTCATTGTTTCCCAGGAGGAGCCGCCTCGTGGTCGGGCCGATCCTGGTGGGGAGGTAGACCTCCACCGCACGGAACACCCCGTTGTTGACCGCCTGCCACCTGCAGCGTGGCCAGAAAACATGGAAGTGTGTGTATAAATTATAAGATATAGTATTATAACTACGTATCAAAACTAATGTGTGAGCAAACTACCTGTCCTCGATGATGAAGGTGAAGTCGGAGGAGAAGTTGGAGAAGAGGAGATTCTCGAACATGGAGGAGAACCAGTCGCGGAGCACCGATGGGATCATCTCGTTTAGGACGGTTCTTACGAGCATTGTCATGGTTGATATGGAGGCGAACATAGTGAGGAGGGTGGTCGGGGAAGGCATTTCCTTGAAGAAGGTCGTCATTTGTTCGAACTTCTTCTGTTGGTGCTGCTTCTTTCTTTGGCTCTAGAGGTTTATGGTTTTGGTGGTGGTTGTTTAATTTGAGGGACAAAGATGCAAGATTTGGTTTGGTTACATATAATATGAGAAATGTCGACACATTTAGGAAATATATTGAAAGATGAGAGGACCTGATGGCGGAGTATCAATATATAGGTTTGCTTATAGCCTCAGGAAAAAAGAAATACAGGTAAATGTCGACACGTATGGGAAATATATTTGAAAGATGAGAGAGTTAATGGTGGAGTATCAATATACAGGTTTACTTATATCTAATATGAGAAATGTCGACACATGTCGGAAATGTATTGAAAGATGACAAGAGTTCATGGTGTAGTATCAGTATACAATCATTAAGGATACATATTTATGAATTCGAGAATCAAACAATTAATGTGGCTAGGTCGAAAGAAATTGTCAACTATTATAATCAATTCATTAACGGATGAGACAGGGCATATTACAGTACAACTTTATTTTAAAAGTGGTATTTTTAAATTGATAAAAAGAAATTAGTAAAATCACCATAAAAATTTAATAATTCTTCTATTCGTAATAACTAATACTTTTATAGATGTTCGTGTTAAATCTTAGTCTCAACTTTTTAAAAAGTACTATTTTAAATAAATACATAAATATTAAAACTATTATAAAATACAATTTGCACTAAAGTTGCTTGGTTTGATAAATTATTTTAAATCTTATTTTATTTTAAATTATTTTCATATTATCATTATCATTGTCATCTTATTAAAAACAATAAATATTTACATTTGAATAATGATAGAAACTAAAAAAGTTGTGATATGAAATAAACAAAGTATTTTTGTTTATTTAAATATTTATTTTATTTCAATTTTTTTAATCAAAACTCAGTCACACACGAAATAACTCAGCTTAGAATCTTACGAATGCTGAGCCCGTGTTTAATGCATATGGTATATTCGTATTCACCAGATCGTATGCTCTCTATTTCTGGTCACCATCATAATGCACGGTGTGGCTATTCCCGAACCTGGCCATAGTTACTCGCAATATGTTTGATGGTTCCAAAAATAGTACGTATGGTTGATTCAAATAAATCCGGAGGAGAACTTGCCGTCTTTCTTTCTGTGAATTTCTTGACTTGTTCCAACATATCAAAAAAGACAGAAAAAGAAATAAATAAATACAATGAGATGGGTCAAGATTTATATAGGCCTCGACCTCAAGCACCTGTTCTTCCACTGTGGGATGTCAGTCAAGCTCACAAAAATTCAGTCATCGGTTATGATGGTCATGTTGTTGTTGATCGGTTATGGCTGAGGCGGGCGAGGTCCACTTGGCCTGCCATGGCCCCCAAACTTTCTAGCGACCCCAGAATCCGACAATGTATCCCACATCTGCACATGAGCAATGTATATCAATCTCGATGCAGCGAACCTTCAAAACTAGCTAACATGGAAATAGCAGTTGAAGAAGATGATGAAATTGTAGGAGCTTACTTTTAGTTTCCCCTTTGAACCTCCAATAGCCAGTAGGAAGGGACTGTCCTCAGAGAAAGATACAGAAAAGATGGCTCCCTGATACCAGTAGGAAGGGTAGAGTGATCATCCAACCAGAGAAAACTTGAGATTTTGAAAAATGCTTTAAGAAGAAAATTTCACTTACTGCTTTAGGATTCATGGATGCAACACATGAGGGTTTGTTGTTTGACAGATCCCACAATTTTACCTATGCAGAATCAACAGCAAGGATAAAGAACCTGCAGGGAACATAACTAGTGGAACAAAGAAGGGAGGCAGAATCAAAAGAAATCTTTTACCATTTTGTCTGTGGATCCAGTGGCAAGAAGCTGCAAGTAATTCCAAGGACAGTATAAATAAGCAACCATCAAGAGCAATCACAATGAAAATGAACGCTATGGAGGATGTAAACCATATACATTGGGTGCTAATAGGTTGTAGGAGACTGTACAAACAGCTTGGTCGTGCGCGTGAAGAGTAAATGCCGGTCTGCCTTTGGAAGCTGAATCAGAAGCAGTCCGGACATCAAAACCTTGAATGCTACCATCTTCAAGGCTCACCTGGAACAAAAATGAAATGCAAACACTTTTAAATTTATTTCAAGTCATCAAGTTTAGCACAAACAAATTTCAGGAAGTGTTCTGGAAGATGTCAAGATAGTTCACCAACATTGCAATAGTGCAGCTGAAGACGACAAGGATAATATTTTCACACAAAAAGAGAGATGAAAGTGGAATGAAGCACACACCACAAACGAGTGATTATTGTGTGGATCCCATGCCAAACTTTCAACATCAGCTGTTACTGACCACTTGAATCCTGGATGCGATGGAGCCCTCCCATCCTTCTGTAATCCATGAATATCTAGGTAAGAGTGTGCTTATTAAGACAGAAACAAGTAGATGATCGTACTCATGTATTACAAGAAGGAAAATGAGGGTTGAATCCGCAGTTACCATAACAACAGAATGATCAAAAGATCCACTAAGGAGAACCCAAGCTTCGTGATGGTTCCATGCAAGTGCTTGAACCTGTCAGAACAGAGCATAAAGAAAGAAAAAGCATCAGGCCAGCAAAGTTTCCATTTTGACAAATCAATGATGGGCATTTATGCAGAGAACCAAGCAATCACATGTTAAATTGTTTATTTATCTGGTCGACAAGAACATTTTCTACGATAGCATACACATAACCAGTTGGCAAGTTCCTGGAGAGTAGATGAATATCCAAATTACTCAACTGCATGTCATTTTAAATAGGATAGTCTACAAGAGCCTGAATTTTTACCTTGTCAGTATGATCCTCCAAGGTGATGTCACATTTTTCAGCAGCCATGTCCCAAATTTTGACTTGCTTGTCAGCACTACCGCTGGCAAGGATATTCCTGCGGTCATTGTATCTTGATGAGTAACCCGAGTGGCATAAACAATAAAAAGGTTACATTGTAACCCAGAATTTGCAATGACATCATGACCCAACAAACCTGAACTGCTTGTTCCAAGCAAGACAAAGTACTGAATCTGTGTGACTGCCCTTCTTGTACTTTGTCGAGGTCTGAGACAAAAGGAATGTTCTGACTGGTTTAGAAAACATGAGATAATAACTAAAATTGAAGGAAACAACAAAAGTTCAACACCCTAACTACGAATTTTCAAACAATCAATAAATATCTGATGGACCACATTATTGTCACCAAATGATTCAACCCTAAAGTGTCCGCAAATTAAAAATATCAAGAGGGATAAAGTACATTGCTCCCATCTTGAATGCCAGACTATCTTGTCGATTTCATGTTTCAGAACAGTGATCCTCATAGTAGAATTTACTGGAGTCACGCAGAATAAGAAGACTTTTGTCCTTTAAGAAAAGCTTAACAAGAAGATTCAGATAATATATTCTGCAAGTTTCAGGGCAAGGTCTGAGGTAGACCTTTCCAGACTTCTTCTTTTTCTTCTCAACTGTGCCACCCAATATCACTGCAGGTTGTACTTCATCAAGCTGATTAAAACAATAAAGCATGATTAAGGGTTTGTCATCAAGAGATTGATATAATTCTCTGAGATTCAATCAGTGACGTACAATGTCCAGGTCCCATATTTCAATTGCGGGTCCCATTGAGCCAACAGCTATAAAATTTCCTGCAATCCCAACTTGCCATCAATTAAGAGATAGGAAAACCCCTCTGTGCACCAGTTTCTCTTCCACTCCAGTTTTTGCCCATTATTGAGAAGAAAATCTAGCCAATAATAAAACTTGCAGGGATTTCCCCTCATTTTATGGTGTTATATTTACCTTTTTCTCCACCTTTGAGAGGACAATCTAACCAGGCCATGCATAGCGGGAACTCGGAGAGGACAACATCATGGTGAACATACATGTTGGAGTCTCCCCCTTCAGATTCTTCATTTATCCAAACCTGCCCTTGCGTAAACAACAAAGAGGTCAGAGAGAGAGAGCACATGTTAGGGAGACTGTGCCAGGGAGAGATACATGCCTCAAGGTGACTGTAATCATCCTCATTACGAGCACAAACGATAACCCCGTCACTTGCTTTGATAGTCATGTCCTCTTGCTCCTCAGAATCATCATCCTCCTCGTCCTGAAATTTGCAAGACAATAAAAAGAAGAGACTTTAAACTGAGAAGTAATGCTAACTCAAATACACAAACACAAACACAGAAATGCTAGCACCACGAATCTCACATCTTGCTTCTTCAGAAAAGGATCCAATTCATTGCTCGGGTAGTAGAGGTCCCCTAATCCCTTGCTGAAAAGATCAATACCTACCACCAACCAAAACAACCAATTAGTTCTAACATCCCACAAAGCCAAACAAAGCAATCAACTAGACAAGTAACATCTCTCATTCCCCCGAGCAGTGGAAATTGGTTCAAGTAAGGTGAACTGAAACGGATCCTTAAGGAGGTAGCTCGTCCCGAAAAAATAACAAAAGCATAAAACAACACAAAGCACAGGAAGAAAACCAAACCATCGTCATCCTCATCATCGTAGTTATCCATATCGAGCTCCTCCAAAGCATCGGTAATGTCCTTGAACTTGGGAGCCTTCCCGAGGGCGGCGGCCGCTGCCAGCGCCTGGTCAACACCGTCATCTGCCGCTTCGTTCTCAGCGACTTCCAGCTCCATGTCTCCCTCCTCCTCCTCGCCGCCTCCTACACTGCACCGAACTCCAATAAGTTAAAAACAGCTTGGAACTCGAAAATACGGTTAATTTTCGAAGAGAACATGATAGAGTAATTACGGAGGTGCGAGGACGCCGGTTCTGATCATCTCCTCGATCTCCTCCTTCGAAGGCGGCTCCGCCGCCATCGGTACGGGCTTGCATGCCCCCTTCGGAACCCACGTTATCGCCGCTATCATCTTTTTTTTTTTCCTTCTTCTCCTAACGGCGGGGTTTAGCGCCAAATCCTCAGGTCTTAAACCCTAACGGCGGGTGAGACATGGAAAAGAGGGGTGAGTTTGCTTTTAGCCCCTTGGAACTTTTCTGGAATTAGTAGATTGCCCCTTATAGGATTTGGAATTTTGACATGTCGATACACTATTACAATTATTTTCTTTTTTGGAGGGAATTGCTGCCCTATGTCCGGAACCGAAGTAATTATATTAATTAAGCACCTTTATCTAGAGTATTGTTTGTAAGTGAAATTGATTGACGTTAATTTGACAATAATGTGATACTATAAATAAACAGACAATTTTCTAAAATAAATAATAAATTAATTGAAAAACTGTTGAGGCTACTCTACGGCCATTAGATGTTTTTGATTAAAATGAGACAGATGGGAAATGTAAAACATATATGTTTTGGCAGTAAAATGTAAAACGTAATATTATTAAGTGGCGGAGTTCAATTGAAATTTAAAAAAAAGGTTTCGCTATATTAAGTCATAAACATATCCAACAATCACTCAAATCAGGAAATTACTCTATCTTAACTAAAAGATCTCAAATTTAATTTAATTTTAAGCGATGTGATATGGGAAGCAGCTCGTGAAGATAGTGCTGATGTGACAGAGGCAGAGGCAGAAGCTCGGGCTCATTGAAACCATGTCGGCCCCAATAAGCACTTACTTTGCACCACCTAGTTAACGAAGTCTCCTCTCCCGCCGAGACCCGTCCGATCACCACCAAGGTCACCGTGGTGACCACCTGAGAGGCAAAATGGCAACATCCTTGTCTGATACAACTGTTTTTAACGTATCAACTTACCGATAATGTAGATTCTGATACATCCTTGTCTATACAAAATTTACAGCTCTTTGAAATGGATTACCGGAGAAAACTAACGCTTTGGATACAAATTCTCCTAGCGAAAGAAAAGGCCTAACTATGAGTTTGTGAACTTTGGACATAGCAAGCGACTCACACTAGGTAATTGTTCATAATTTATGAAGGGTGGTGTCTCTTTGACTTCTGCAAGACTTCCTTAAGAACTACAGCGATCCTCTGAGCCATGTGATGCTCCAGAAACATTTCTCTGACTTTTTCGTAGCCTCTCTTCCCCATTGTTATCCTCCGCTCTACATGAGTTGCCAGTTTGACAATGTTTTTGGCTAGTGGAGTGACCCCTTCTTTTCCAGCTGAATGCAGAAAGCCTGTAGTCCCATTAACAACAATTTCTGTGGTGCCTCCAGCTGCTGTGCCCTGGTAACGGGGTTTCGCAGATACACAATTACAACCGACGTCAAAGACTTTTAACAGTAACCATAGCTATTCATATCGTTTCAGGTCGATAGATGCCATAATAAGATCACAGGCCTCACCAGAACAGGCAACTGAAAGGCCATGGCTTCAATAGTTATCCTCCCAAAGCATTCTCCTCGTGCCTACATGAGGCAGAACACAAATTAGCCAGTTTCACAAGACTCCAAATACCATTTTTTGTGTGAACTGAAGAGCATGTGAGATGAAAAGGAAGAATGCACACCGGATCCTCAAAATAGAGGAGAAGGTGAATTTTCTAGAATGAGAGATAAAGCTATGTTAAGTTGATAAGGGTTCTAAATACACGGATAATACCTGTGAATTCTGAACCAGAACATCTATTGCAGCAAGATATGGAGCAACGGTCAGAGTTTTATTCACAAAGTGAACACGATCTTGCATCCTCTTCTGGATCACAAAATTGCGCAATTCTGTCTCAAACTTGGTTTGAGCACCCATATCACTTCCCACCACCACGGCGTGCATTGAAGGAACCTGAAGCTTCTTCTCTTTGATCAGTTGCAAGCTCTCATAAAAAGCATGCAAGAACAAATCCTGGCCTTTCCCGCGAGAAACACCTGGAAACAGAAGAAAAATGGATGAAAGAAGAAAGCATATTGAGGTTATTGAGCAAAAAAGCACATAAGCCATGGAAATTTTAACCCTATAAGAAACGCCTCAGATGTGCAAATGGATTGACCAACAAATTCGCAAGGCAAATATTGGAAAGAAAGCGAGCTGCAAAATTGTAAATTCCTACTGTTGATTATAGCAAAGAGAATATCCTCATCTCGCACTCCAAGAGATTCTCGAATATGTTCCCTTAAAACTCTTTTTGCGACGCTATCTTCAGCAACTTCCATGAGTTCCTTGCTGTTTCCAAGGTGAACAACATAAGTTTCGGGCATCTTAATCCTGCCAAGTCAAAATGACACCAGTTAGTACTTGGTATAAATGCGACTAAAACCAAATGATGAAAACACCACTTACCCAAAACAGAAAAACATTTTGCAGCACAATGCACAGTAGCTATCTCATGTCTAATAAAGAACAACTTCAGCAGGAAATAGACTAGATAGAAATTGATAAATCAATGTCAATTCAAAGGCATTGTAAAGTGCATTGAAAACACAATATTACCTCAAACGTTCTTGAGTCCTATTCTTCCAGTATTCTGCTGTCACATGCGAGTCAATCATGGCACCAGCAACTAGAGGAAGATGCTTTACATAATCTAATTTAAAATAGTGCCCACGCATTTCATGAATCCACCACAGCACTTTAGGGAGAACCTCAGACACATGTTCCCTGAGAACTGGATCCAACCACTTCCCAGCAACCGCAGTATTTAAGACAACAAGATCGGCTTTGAGGGCTCCATTAATTGCTTCTTGACCCTTAGCTGGAAGTACCTAGAAATTAACAAATAGATGACCAAAAGCTTCCCAAGGCAGACATGCATCGAGCAATTTTACGTTTCAAACCCAGTCTACAAACAATCAATCAAATTGAAGTCTCAAGAAAGAAGGTAAAATTGAACAGCATCTATAGGAACTGTTCATGGCTTCATAACAATATCAACATAGAAGACAACAATATAGAACATAAGCAAAGATTTTTGGAATATAAAAATAACTAACATAATGTAAGTCTAATGATCACCTGCACTCCACGGACCAACATTTTCTGCTCCAAACTGTAAATCACCTCCTCCGTTCCTTGTGGTTTTTGGATGGTTATCCAAAAAACTTCAGCACCAACTCCTCTCAAAAGAAATGCTAGCTCCATCAGCAATAATGGTCCACCTGCAGAAGCCGATTATGCACATTAAAACATAGTTATTCTTAGACATGGAAGTGCATAAGTCAAAGATAAGGTTTATTCAATTTTTTTGCTCTAGTTATAAACATGAAACGGAGAGGAAAGAAACAAAAGCGATGGGAAAAAGCAGCAACCATTTGGAAAAATGACTGCTTGTCATCTGGCAAGTGACAATCTAGATAACATTTTATGTACAACAGATTGTCAAATTCTATAATAGATCAGATCCCCTATTCGCTTCATAATTCTCCAACCACCACAGTCATGACTTGTCCTTACTCGATATCATCCCGGTATAAAAGGCAGCCATTTGCGAATATGATGCACATTAACGACAAGAAAAAAGAAACAACTGCTGGTGCACTGACAATGTCTCGCAATAACTGCAGCTATCATGTTGTCATTAAAATCAGGAAACCTAGATTCTCCCACAGCATCCTATCCACCTAGCACAAGTAGTACGTTTCCCGTTCCATAATCAATTAAGATAGACAAGTTCTAACTTATCTTTCCCTCCAGACCAAAACTAAATCCAGCATCTGAAAACCAGCCCCGGAAGTGCCACTAATAGACTAACAGTATCTACCAACCGGACGAAATAACAATCCTTCCCGGCCACGATAGCTAACAATTAACACAAAATCCAGAATATAGCCGGACCATGTCTTGATAACCACCTAACATACACCTCCAGTTTCACTTAATGCCTAACACCGCCATAAAAAGCGGATGCACACAGCAGAAATAAGGTCCACGTAACTACTTACTCACTATCCCATTCTGTAATGAATTAAATAGCAAAAAAAAAAAAACTAAGGAAATAATCTTAGCTAACAACCAGCTAAAAGAGAAAAACAATTACCGGAAAGAGAGAGCTCGTGCGAGACCAGAAGCACACGCTTGGACTTCATAAAGCTGAGAGGACTCGTCGCCACCTGCCCAGCCCTAGCCGACGGCGCATCCACCACAGCCGCACCACCGCCACCGCCGCGGCCATTCCGGAGCGCAACCTTTCCGGGCGCCTCGGGACGCAGATCGCACGTATCAAACCCCGCCTTGATGAAAAAAGCAACAACCGTCGAAATCGAGAGCATCACGAGTAGGGAAAGTATCCACCGCTTCTGGAACGGAGCCCACACGGAAACGGACGAGTGGAGCTTCGCCATTTCACGAATCTTCTCTCCCTTCTCCGTGAAATCAACGCTCTGGAGGGATTATTTACCAGGGGATGACGTGGCATTTCAGTGAAGGGGTTAGGGTTTGGTTCCCCTTGAACATTTGGCTACGCCTCGCGTGACACGTGTAATTGTGGGGTTAGGTCTTGTGCTTCTTCTTGTATTTCTGTTAACTATTTTGGGGCGGTTTTCGTTGGGTGTTCTTTTCTCTGTGGGAGAGTTCAATCCAGGGAAGGGGGAGCCTATTTTTGGATGCGGGAGGGAGATGAGGTGGAGCCGGAGGGGAAGAAAAGTAAAACGAGGGGAAGGGGGTTGGTTTGTTTTTTTCCAATGTTTTAAAAATCACGGTCGGACCGTTAGCCAGAGCCAAATTTAGCTCGTTTTTAGCTAAAAATCGAATAATGGTCCGACCGCCCAAGATCCAGTTAGACTACCAATCGATTTGCTCTGGCTGACCCGGATAACAAAAAATTGGCCGCCCAAATACTTCGAAAAATTGCTAAATGACGTAAAAAAAAATAAAAAATACCTTAATTAGTTTTTTATTTATTTATGGTGCTTCAACCAGAAAAACAAACTCAATTTCATTAATCTAACCTAATTTGAACTTGATTTCTTTATGGTTGTTAAGATAATTTTAAATATTTTAGTTGAATAAATTATAGACCAAATTAATCGAATGAACCAGAAAAACGAAGATTTTTGTTCATCTTCCAAAAAATTTTACAACATTGGTTTCTTTTTTTTTCATCCTTTTGTTATACGGGATGGGACCCATTTGGGATTGGTTCGGCAGGAAAGTACGCTTTGCCACCTGCATGGGGACCAATCAGCGAGGCGCCATTCTCCTCAAATTATTTTTATTTTAGGATTAACAGTTATTCAACTACTTTTTGTAGATACATAGTCATAAACATTGAAAAAGATCCCAAGTTACTCAGCTAAGTTATTGTATTGAAAAGTTTATTATGTCATTTGTATTAAACATCATAAATCATAATACAAAGAATGAGTGACGAGTGACGAGATGAATGAGAAAATGAGAAGGAGATGTATAATAGACTTTTAGACTTTTAAAGGGGATAATTTTATTGTTTTTTAGAACTGGAATAACTTTAGTGTTTTGCAAACACAGAATACATAAAATATTTTATGCTCGTTTCAATAATTTGAGTTCTTAGGTGTCCATTTTTAGTATCATTATTTTTTGTTGAATCCACCATCTTCTAGTTTTGACTGATCATTGTCCTATAATTTATGTTGGATATTACAAAATACTGGATTTTAGACTTCAGATAAAATAAATGTTTGATCCCCCGATAGAAATGAAAACAGAGGTTTGATGGGTCTCTCACTCTCTCTTAATATGAGCAACTGAATATTTATTTGTTTGTTTCCCAATATGAATATTTGTTTGTTGCTAATAACAAGGCTAATTAGTTGTCCATTAATTATGGTGTTACATGACGAAAATATATGACATGAAAAGAAGAGATTGGGTGGGTGTCACTTCTAAATTAACATACGCATCAAATACAATAAACAAACCAAAAGTTTTAGTTTATGTTTAGACATTGGTTAATTCAAATTCAAATGCTGTTACTTTTTAACACATTTTTAACAAATATTTAACATTGATATATTCTAAATAATTTGAATTTCAATTTTTTTAGTAAACTGAAACAATGTTTTCCCCGATCAATTATACCAATTTTACTTTGGTTAGGGATGATACGAAAATTAATTACTCATTAATTATATTAGATTACATGGTAAAAATGATTCCCTTACCAAAAGGGAAACGAAGTGGTCCCAATAATTTTATACTAAGAATTTTTTTAAGTAGCAACAAATACAATAACAATGCGCTTCGTGGATTTTTTAGTTAGTGTTCATTGAATTCAAAATGGTACAAAAAAACCAAATTGCGAAAAAGGTGTCCACAAGGAAATGTTTTGAAAAAATCTCGTGTACTGAACTAGTACACGAAATTTTACTTTGTGTATACCAATACACGAGATTTTATCCCGAATTCAATACACGAAAAAAAATCCCATATTTTAGACCAATACACGGAAAAAAATCCCGTTTTTTGGTTTTTTTATGTGTAGATCTCAAAAAGTTATGTGGATTCAAAAAACAATTCTCGAATCGAACATCCGAGCACCAAGATATTGCTCTTCAAAGTTTTTTTACATAATCACTCAATTTGAATTTTGTGAATTTTTTAAAATTTGAAAAAAATATTAAGGCACAAAAAAAATCCATCTTTTGTTATTTTTCATAAAAGAATTTTTATTTTTTTGAATTTTTTATGAATAGTAGCATTAATTTAAAAAAAACCCCGATTTTGATCAAGAGATAGTTTTTTCCCATCACTTATTTTTTTTAAATAAAAATAAAAAATCTTTTATAAAAATAAAATGGAGACGAGTTTTTTTCTTTCCTTTTTTATATTTTTTTAAATTTAAAATATTCACAAAATTCAAATTGAGAAATTATGTTAAAAAACTTTGAAGAGCAATATCTTTGTGCTCGGATGTCTGATTCGAGAATTTTTTTTAATCCACATAACTTTTTAAAAAACCAAAAAATGGGATTTTTTTTCCCGTGTATTGGTCTAAAACATGAGATTTCACCAATACACGGGATTTTTTTTCTGTGTATTGAACCGTGATAAAATCTCGTGTATTGATATACACGGGGTAAAATTCTGTGTAGTGGTTCAGTACACAGGATTTTTTTCAAAATAGTCCCCGTAGACACATTTTTGGCAATTTAGTTTTTTTGGATACCATTTTGAAAATTTTCAATGAACAGTAATACTAACTTAAAAAAATCCCACTTCTTGAGATAAAAGGGAAAGAAAAAAAAAAGTTAATGGGATCAGTACAAAAGATGGCTCAGTGTCTCATGCAATTTAATGCAAAGGACAAATCGTGCACATAAATTTTCCAACCCACCACAGGGGCATTTCCGTCACAAAATTGTTTCACTCTCTCTAACCCCGTTGCCTCCTCACTCCACAGTAACAGCGATCCCAATCCCTTTGTAGTTCCCACCAGCTTAATTACAGCTTCTCTATTCCCTTCTCTGAACACATCGTTGCAAGTGCGTACAATTTATTTTTTTTCGGTTGGATACGGAGATTCTAAAGCGCGTCGATGCAGAGTCCGCGTCGTCGTTTCGTCTGCGCATTCCGCTGCCTATGCGCAGGTAGCTCTGTCGTTTTGGTATCTTTCGTTTACGTACTTTTCCTGTGAGCAGTTTCTTGAGCCTTTTGTTTCTCGCGGCGGTTGCTGCAGTTTTGATAATGCAGGCACTCGGTTGCGCCTCGGTGCCGGTCCCGAATTCTCACTGCTACGCTTTCGACAATTCTAGTCGCCTCGTTGATTTCGTATCCTTGACGCCTTTTCGAATTTTTATCTACGCGGTTCGTTGTTCTGTTGTTGGAAGTTTGTTTCTTCTGTTGGATTGGATGTCCCTTGAACCGATGAAATCAGAGTGGCCTGATCGGGAAGGAGTACGAGTACGCGTTGAAGGTAATCGAGTCGCGTCTATTTCGTTCCTTTTTCCAGTGTCGGGATGAATTTATTCTGAAATGGATGTCATCGCTCTGTGTATGGTAATGCAGGATAATACTGATCTGGTGGTTCGGTTCTGCAAATCTGTGGAGACGCGAGCGCAATCGGTATTCTCTCGTAGCCATTTCTCAGATTCAGATTATAACTAGTTGAGGAAAGTTGAATGTTCTCGATGTTTGCCTTGCATTTTAGTCTAATTGGTGGCTTAGGTTTGATGTTCTTCTGATCTTGTTTCTTAAAGAAAAGGTTATTGTCTTTTGGATAAATATAACGATAAAGAGGAGGTCGTGTGTTTGCTTAATAATGAGCACATATTTCTTAAAATTAGGTGCAGTTCTCTGCGAGTTAGTATTGACTCATAAATGCCGAAAAAAGTGTGCTGTCTAATTATATATTTTCTTTATTGGATTGTTGCATAAAAGATGATGGAATGGGAATGATCCATGCTATAAATCTATGCTTGCCATTTTCTTGTGGATCTGCAGCAATATAGGGCCTAAATGTCATTCTGATCATGATGCGTATTAATAACAGTGTAGCTTTCCAGTTTGTGGGTAGTAACATTATGATTTTTTACTATAATTATGCAGGGATATGTTAACTATGGCAGATTTGATCAATTTAACTACTTCACTTCCAGTTCGGGACATCATGATTTTGTCCAAGTAAGTGACATAAAAGTTACGGCATGGCATTTACCTGCATAGCTTTTAGTTCATACTGATAGATTGTAATTTTGTTGATTTTGCTTCTCTTCTACAAGTATGAAGTTGAGAATGTCATGCGCAGAGCTCCGGTTACATTCTACACTTCATGTCTATATTTTAGTAACTGTTATTTTCCTTTTAGAACTAATTAATTAATCTGACTAATGATCATCTTGTAGCTCCTTTATCAACCCAATGTCATTTTTGTATTTTCTGATTGCCTAAATTTATCTCATTGATCTGTTTATCTAGAGATTTTATGGTGGCGACCTGACTGAGTGCGAGCGTAGCTATGACCATCTAGGACGTACATCACAGGTCGGTTGAAGATTGAAACGACTAAACACTATATTCTTCGTTTCAGTGAAAGATTTGAACCAGTTTTAGGAGAAAGAATCCTCACAGAAGGAATCCATTTTTGCAGTTTCTTTTAGGTTTTTAATACTTGACGTTTGGGTAATCTCAGGTGAATGTTGCATGTGGAAGTTGTTTGAATGGTCAATGTAAAGGTTTGTGAATTCATAACCTGATTCGGTTTATTAATTTTCAACCTTGCTAAGAGCTATTAACATAGCTCGCAGCATTGCTCTCAAGTCCTATCATGTAATCCTCCATCCAAACATATAGAATTATATTGAGGCGAGTTATATGGTTGTTTCTTATGCTTTCAGTTTCCACCACCAGCCAGTTTTTTTCCGGTAATTAAGGGACTGCTTTGTGTATTACAGGCAAACCAGGATGCATATGCAATGTAACTTTTTCATACTGCAGGTAGCTCTTGTGTTCCTCGAGCTCTATTATGTTGTAAAGGCATTTGTGTGATCATTACATCCTTTACAAGTTCTTAGTCGACTGGTCATTTGCCAAGAGTTGCGACATTTTTGCTATTGCACCTAATAGCCATTGTTTTTCAATTCCAGTTTTATCACATTGACTGGGTTTGTAACTCTATTTGTTCATCTTTAGCGTCTCTATCGACCTAGCAATTTCATGCGATCAAACTGGTCCACGGGTACTTAAGGGGTTCACTGTTGGATTTCATCCACGGTCGTGGGAGATAGTAAGAGCTCCTACCTGTTCCTTGGTTCAAATTGCAGCGCAAAAGAAATGAGTTCTTCATCATACTAGATTTTCCTCATCTGGCAGGTGTACGATAGTTTGACACAATTGGGCTTTGAGAAGCCTTACCTAGATTACAGGTTAGATAATCTGTGCCCAGCATCTCTTTTCCCACATCCTTAAATTTGGTGATGACATGACCGCTTCATTCACGCAATTGATCGGGTTGGTAACTGTAATGTGTAATATCATTTTGCAGCTTCAGGACTGAGCAGACTCATGCAACCTTGTACATGACTTCAATAGCCTCCGTGTCAACATTAGTGGGAAAACCTGCTGTTGAGGTGCCAACTCATCAGCTTCAATAGGTGGAACCTTCAAGCTATTGCCACACATTGCTTCTTCTGAGTGTTTTCTCTTCAATCGACTGCCATTTCAGGTGGTTCCCAGGACTGGCCTGGACATTAAGCTCTCTGGGACAGGGGCAGCTGGGAGTCCTCCCACGACATTGTCTCCTACCACTCTGATTTTGGATTGGAGATGTACGCCTATTGACTATGTTGCCTTTGACTCCATGCCTGCTTAATTAGCTTTCTTCTAAAGATTTATTTGGATGTTTTGAAGGTCAGGAAGCCCGTGATGCTCCATATGAAGTTAAAGTCACTATCCCAATACAGGGCCATGAACCTGTTCAATTTTTTCTTACAAAACTGTGTGGTAAGCTTCTTTTGCTGTCCTGTCATGAATTATTGTGCAAACTTATCATCTGTCTGTTGCAAACTTATGAATTTTCGTAGATAAGGAACAATTTAACCATGTTGTTGAGAACTGAGAAAGTTCCCTTGCTTCTGCATAAAGAAGATAATATAGGTAGCTAGTGGGTTACCGTTTTATATGCAGATGCTATTTTGTTACATTGCTTTTTTTTTTCCTCTGGTCCTTGCATCTAAATATACTATGCTTTATTAGTCCAGAACAAAGGTGGGCTGTTTATTTCATAGGTCCTTGGACTCGCCTTCCAGCTGGGATTTGTTTTTCTTATTTTGCATCCTTGAACCTCATTTTGCTATGTCTAAATGCAACAGAATACAGGCAGGCGCAGGAGGAAGAATCTCAACAAGAATGGGCTATTTTTGGAATCATATCTTGCATGTACGAAACTTTATAGAGATTACGTGCAGTGTACACGTCATAATTTCTATCTTTATACGGTTGATTATTGGAAGAATGCCCAAAACTGCCCATTCTTGTTTTCGGAGACATTGCTATGTAGTCACTGTCAATGATCAAAGCTTGAATGACTCCGGACTTAAATCTACTTGCAGTTCTTGTTTGACGTATTCTGAAATGTGAAGTTTTTCTCACTATTGGCATGGACAGATTTATGGTCTCTGCAACACTGTTTTGCTGTGGGGGCTTCATCTACAAGACACGCATGGAACACCTGGTATGCGTCATTCTGTTCACTTGGCATGACATGCACTTGCTTCTTGATCTGTACTTTATTCCCACTAAAAGAATACATCAAACTTAGTTGATATTTTCCCGACTGCAGCGCGGGGTTGATGCATTGCCAGGAATCACAATTTTGTCGGCATGTTTAGAGACTGTAAGTGTTCTTCCCCATGTCACAAAATTGTTCTAGTCTTAGTTCTAAAGGGAATAAATTGCCGTGTCCAGTTGATTCGGAAGATAAGTGGTTGACAGGGATCAGTCGGCCATTGTTTCTGTTCAAACCCTATGTCAATGCTTTTCGAGTTGGTTGCTTAATAGATGCTCAACTCATCACTATAGTTTCCATTCAGAAGATCAGATTTTACATAAATGTATCCGTATAGGTAACTTGATGTCTGATTGTGGAATTTTGAAACAGGCCAGTGGAACAGTCCACGGCTACTCTCGACCGGGAGATCTTAACAGTGGCTATTCCAATGAAGCCTCTTGGACACAGCCATCGAACTCAGCCCGTGGAGCATCGACCTCTAGTGAAAGAAAATACGGTGCAATTTAAGCTTTGTATGGCATACTTGTTATCGACCCGCTCCCTTTGGCAAGAAAACTGTCAATAAGAACCTATGCCCTCGACGAGATTATCCACAGGAGGAAGTTACCTGACTGACCCAGTGTAGCACATCATCTCGAGCTGCTGAAGTGGAAAAACATGTCCGTAGCTTGTGTTCTTTCTCCTTCCCCGGAGGAAAACGGATAGAATATTTTTTACTTGGCTATGTCCCATGATCTCAGATCTCGAGTAGAAAACGGCAATTCTTAAGAGGAGCCATTATTTATAGTCATCTTGTTGTTTACAGATTCCTTACATTCTAACGGAGTAGTTCCAGCTCTTGCCATTGCAATTGGTTGTGTTTTTTAGATAAGTAAATTTTTACCTCAAGAAATGAATTCAAGAATTTCGTCAATTCATTTTTACACATCGTATCTGATGGAAGCGGAAATAATATAATCAATGGCACTGGCCATTAACCACCCCCAAGTTAGCCTATAATATAGTTCACACCTAATGTTATTGCGACTAACTACTCCAACATTCTCCTTCCTTGTCCTTTACTTCAATCGACTTAGGGCTAGTCAGCTACTCCAGCATCTTGTTTGGTTATGTACAAGACGAACCACTATCTCAAGCCTTCACATGGACTGGACTACAAGCTATAAATACGTTCAAATCTCTAAAGTTGATCACAACTCTTTGAACTGGTTTTCTTTCTACTACGCTCCTCTTCAAAATTCAGCTATGGCTCAATCCACCACCTTTCTCCTAACCGTTACTCTACTTTCTTTTGCCTCCGTTGGACTCGGAACTGGAGGGTATCTGTACCCGCAGTTCTATGAGAACTCCTGCCCGAATGCTCAACAGATAGTGAAGTCTGTCGTTGCCAAAGCAGTAGCGAAAGAAGCTCGCATGGCTGCCTCGTTGCTTCGGCTCCATTTCCACGACTGTTTTGTCAAGGTCTGACCATCGTATCTTCGTCACCAAAATTCCTTGTATCCCTTGCAGCTGTTAATAACGAATGTTGCTGTGTTTCAGGGCTGTGATGCTTCAATTCTGTTGGACAGAGCACCCGGAATAATCAGCGAGAAGATATCAAACCCGAACAGGAACTCAGCTCGCGGGTTCGAAGTGGTTGATGAGATCAAATATGCACTTGAGAAGGAATGTCCTCAGACTGTGTCGTGTGCTGATATACTGGCATTAGCTGCAAGAGACTCCACTGTTCTCGTAAGTGTGAGATCGTGTAGTTCACAAGTTTAGACTCGTTTAGACGTCTCTGGGCTAAAAGGTTTCTTTTGTATGGACAGGCTGGAGGTCCGAGCTGGGAAGTTCCGTTGGGAAGAAGGGACTCGAGGGGTGCTAGCTTGAGTGGCTCCAACAACAACATCCCTGCTCCGAACAACACATTCCAAACCATTCTCACCAAGTTCAAGCTAAAAGGGCTTAATCTTGTTGACCTTGTAGCTCTCTCTGGTAAGTATCTTTACATTCTTAGCTTCTAGTTCTTCGCAGCAGCAAATCGTTAACTTGATCTTCCCGCAAACATTCTCCAGGTAGCCACACAATTGGAGACGCAAGGTGCACCAGCTTCAGGCAGAGGCTCTACAACCAAACCGGAAACGGGCTAGCAGACTTCACCTTAGATCAATCCTACGCTGCGCAACTACGCACAAGGTGCCCTCGATCAGGAGGCGATCAGAACCTGTTCTTCCTCGACTTTGTGAGCCCGACAAAGTTCGATAACAGCTACTTCAAGAACTTGCTTTCCAGCAAGGGACTGCTGAGCTCGGACCAGATTCTTATGACAAAGAATCAAGCTTCCATGCAACTCGTCAAGGAATACGCGTACGACAATGGCCTTTTCTTGGAGCAGTTCGCCCAGTCGATGGTTAAAATGGGGAACATCACACCATTAACAGGATATAAAGGAGAGATTAGGAAGAACTGCAGGAAACTCAACAAGTACTAGACTACTTCAATCATGTTCCACTTCCTGTTCCTGGCTTCATGTACTTCGCATCTTTAAAGAAAATTTCAGATTTATTTATCGTGTTGTCTAAACAAAATTCAAGACCGGTAAAATTTTAAAAATGTTATAATTTTTTTATTAACAAATATTCAACAATTTTAATGATCCGAATTCGAGACCTAATTATAACTAAAACATTATGAAATAAGAGCTTAATGAGATTTTCCATTTCATTTCAGCCTAAATGGGCAAACCTGGACCCTCATCTCGTCCCTCCTCCCAATATATAGAAGTAGCATCTTCGAGAGGAGAGAGAAATTACAGAAATGGGACGGTGGCGGTTATTTTCCACCAATTTATCGCGAATCCACAAAACCCTATACCCTAATTTTAAACCCTCAAATACAGCCCGCCGGTTCACCGCCGCCGCAGAACAAGCCACATCCGCCTCTCCACCGCCGGCGTCCGACATGGTGACCTCGATCGTGGAGGACATGTCGGAGCTGACGCTTCTCGAAATGTCGGACCTAACAGAGGTTCTTAGGAACAAACTGGGGGTCAAGGAGATGCCGATAATGGCTGTGATGATGCCGGGGATGGGGTTCAGCAGCGGGCTCAGGGGCGGCGGCGCCGGTAAGGGAGGGGCGGCCGCGGCGGGAGCTGGGAAGGAGGAGAAGGCAGAGAAGACGGCGTTCGATTTGAAGCTGGAGGGGTTCGACTCGGCGGCGAAGATCAAGGTGATCAAGGAGGTGAGGGGATTTACGGATCTGGGGCTCAAGGAGGCAAAGGATTTGGTGGAGAAGGCTCCTACTTTGTTGAAGAAAGGGGTTTCGAAGGACGAAGCCGAGAAAATCATCGCTAAGATGAAGGAGGTCGGGGCTAAGGTCTCAATGGAGTGACCTAATGTTGAAATGTGAGTAGCTGCTTTGTGTAATTTTGTTCTCTTTGTTGTACTTTTTATGTTGCGGTTTGTTCACTTGGCCATTTCTCCGTTGAAAAGAGTGGTGAGGCTGTGTCTTTTACCGGATTCCGGTGACCGGAGTTCTTGCAGGTTTAGTAATAGTTGAATTATGGCAGCTTTTGAATGGGTTGGACGTGATCCTGATTCCTGGGTACTAGATCATGTCGGTACTAGTCACTAGAATACCTCTACACAAGAGTGGTATGACGTGATTTCGGGTATCCATTCGACATAGGTTTTAAATGGCGGGGGATATTTTGGGAAGGGATATTGCCCGGTTTCCTGTGGGGTTTCCTTGATTCTGAGTTGAAGTTGTAGCAGATGCTGAAGTGGTACTCGTACTTATAATGGCAGTCTGGTATTAATGTGCAAAGTCCGACAAATTCTAAGCATTCTTTCCTTGGCCTCCTAGCCTCTCTGGCAGTTGTCGGCAGTTTTATGGGTATGGCAGCTTGTTTCTAAGACAGGAGCTGCTCGTTTCGCAATCTTGGCATTCTAATTAGATACTAGTTCACCTGTATACATTGTGCATTTCTCTGTATTACTGTCTAATCTGCACCCCATCTTATGCCTGTTATTTATTTCGCGTATTGATCTCGGCAATATGCTTACCTGCTTATCCTTCTGTCTCCGGTAGCTCGATTTCGGATGGGCTACATCCAGCACTTTACAGGTCTATGGCTTCTCGGAATGATCTTCCCAGAATCAGTTGCTGCCAAAGCTATAATAGAAAGGTTTGCCTGCGACAGATTGGTCATTGACGCCCTGGTCTTTGTGGGCGAAGTGAGTATGAGTCGGAAGCACAAAGTTCGAACCTTGATGATTTTGATTTCCCAGTGATCAGAACCATTGTTGTAGTGTAGTACTAGGGTTGGAGGTAATGGTGCTCTAGAAAACTCAATAAACTTTTACTAGGGTTGGAGTTCTACCATTATCAAGTGCTGATGAATTCCTCTGGTGCCATCCTTGAAGTTTAGACTGTTGAGGATATTCCCAGCTGCAAACTTTTCTAGTTGTTGGACCAACTTTTACTCTTCGTTCTAAGCTGGGATCTAACCATTGTTTGGATTGAGAAGTACCAAAGGATTTTGTTTTTGTGTAATTTAAACCAACCATTAGTAGAACTTGTCTATGATGGTGATCGGAACATGAAACTATTTTTTTAAGGATATCAACTAGTAAAATTTGACCCTTTAAGTTATTTAAAATTAGAAAGAACAAAACAAAAATTTTAAATTCAATTGCAAACCTAGAAAACGATAAAATTTATGCATCCAGTTTAATATATCTAGGAAAATATTTCGAACCATAACTTGGACAGTCGAACAATTTATCGACGCATAAAGAAACATAACATGTGGCACGTCATCAAATTTATGATGAACTAAAAATAAATGGATTTTTGTGTTTTTTTCAAGTTTTTTAAGTCGGCTTTCACATAGGTGCCCGCCGGTCTAATGGCTGCTGACCGATCGGCGACATAGCTTCCACCCAAACGCGGCTTCCAGAAAATGGGAGGAGAGAAGGAGACGGCGTCCAGAAAGTCGAAATGGGAGAACGCAACCGCCGGGGCTGTGGCGGGCTTCGCCACCGTCGCCGTCATGCACCCGCTCGACGTCGTCCGTACCAGATTCCAAGGTCTCTCTCTTACTTCAATCCTCTGTCTCTCACTCTCTGACCAAATTCCATAACCTTTTTCTGATGGTACAGTTAACGACGGGCGCGTTCCCAACCTCCCGACTTACAGGAACACCGCCAACGCCCTGCTCACCATTTCCCGCGCCGAGGTAACCGCCTCTATCTTTCACTCTTAGTGAGGCTATTGTTCGGAAACTTGGAGTCTTGATTCGGCGGGTCGGGTTCTCGTATTAGGGTTTGAGAGGGCTTTACGCGGGTTTTGCACCTGCTGTCATCGGATCAACTGTTTCTTGGGGTTTGTATTTTTTCTTGTAAGTTTGGCTTTTGAACTCTGGTGCATTTTGTTTTGATGGTTGATGCTGCTGCTGTGTGTGTGTGTGTGACGATGCGAACGTGTTTCTGGTTTGCAGTTATGGTAGAGCCAAGGAGAGGTACTCTGAGATGTGGGCCGATAAACTGAGCCCGGGTCTGCATCTGGCGTCAGCTGCCGAAGCTGGAGCTTTGGTGAGGATATTGAACTTTAATGCATTGATGTGAACTTGTGATGACTGATGAGGTGTGTCTCAAATCGAATGCAAAAAAGAAAACATGAATAGAAAGTAGAAAATGGGGTAGTGACTTTAGGTTGTTCTACCTTGAACAAGGAACAGGGGAAGGTGGGTTCTGCTAATGCTTCTTAACTACTCTTTCCAAAAAATGATGTAAAATTATGAATAGAAAGTGTGTATAATCCTGCAGAAAGTGTTTATGGAGGATAAGGGAATTAGGTAAATGAAGACGATGTCAAACTTCCTTATCATGACCAATGGTGATGCCTACACCAGGTTTCTTTATGCACAAATCCTATTTGGCTGGTGAAGACAAGACTGCAGCTTCAAACTCCTCTTCATCAACAAGTATATTCGGGGCTCTATGGTCAGTTCTAGTACTTCCATTCACTCATTATCAATTTGCAATTGTTCGTCATCTGAATTCATTTTTACTGCAAGTTGGTGCTTGTCTTGTCAACTTACTTTTTCTTTTTTTCCTGTAGAACAGTTTCTTTTTTGCTGTGACAAGGATACCCTTTTTCTTCACTAGATACCTATTTCTCTTTTAAGATCTGTTCTTAGCCTTCAGGATCATATCCAGGATATGTCTAGAAGAACAAGGAAAATTGTTCTGTGTTCATTTCAGTTTTCCAACTGGAGTGAACTGTCAATATATAGGCACAAATATCTTCTGGACCATGAGAAATGTGCTATTCTTCGCAGTCTTGCTAGACGAGCAAGCAATTAGTGATGACAAAAGAATGCGTACAATTATCGTGTCTAATACTTCTGTAATCTGCAACTCGACTGTCAACTTTCATCCATATGCAGATGCATTCAGAACCATCTTGAGAGAGGAGGGATTGCGTGGACTCTATAAAGGGTTTGGTCCTGGTCTTTTTTTGGTGAGTTAATTGCACTTTCTTACTTGCCTGGTTTTTTTTAGTAACAGAGAATTTGCACCTCTCCTGATTATGAGTAGGAACCACTAAAGCCTTAGAGAATTTGGTTGTTTCAGCAGGTTTCCCATGGTGCCATTCAGTTCACTGCATACGAGGAACTCCGTAAACTGATTGTTGAATATAAGTCTAAAAGAAGAAGCAACAGTAAAGATGCTAATGTTGACTCTTTGGTATGTAAAACCAGTGGACTTATTATTGACCGCCTTCCAGTATGTTAAAAAGGGTGGATCTCATATTTACATGTAACAGGGCTCAAGACAATCTCTATTCTCTAGAAACAATGCTATTCATGTCCTTGATGCCTACATATGCAGCTTACTTACCTTGCCATAAAATATGTTCTTTAGCTTGAAAAATCATAAGCAGAGCACCCACTTCCATCAATATATTCTAAGCCTACCGTGCATATCTGGACCAGAATCCTTGTCTATAGTTTTTTTTTTGTCATTGTTTGGCGAAGAAATAAGAAACAGAAATCACATGTGGTGCAGCATCTAGGTGGCTTTTGTTCAGCTCTTTGCATATGATTAGTCTGTGTTAAAAACTAGTAGAATGGAAGTCTTCAGTTGGACAGAATTTGTTTTTAAATCTTAGTTTTATGTTGCATCTCATATCAGCCGTCACGTCTTTCTCTTGGCATTGTGAATGTGTCTCAACATACACTAGTTAAAGAATTTTTCTTTTTTCTCTTTTTTCCATTTGTAACCCCTTGCCCTCGCATCTCATGCAGAATTCAGTTGATTATGCCGTGCTTGGGGGGTCATCCAAAGTTGCTGCTATCATGGTGACGTATCCAGTTCAGGTATTTACTGATTTGTTATGCTCTATGCCAGCCATATTATGCTTGGTAAACCTTCTAAAGCCGTGATACTCCATTCTGTCCAGGTTATTCGAGCTCGATTACAGGTATGTTTTCTGCTGATTTCTATTTTGCAGTCTTGTTAGGATTTTCAAATCTCCTGGAAAGAAGACCAATCGGTCATGCACTTATTCGCCAGGCGATGCAAATAATCTCTATTTGCGAAATATTGAATGAGCTGTGCTTAGTTCTTGGAAGTAAAAGACCTTGGGATTTTGCCTTTATTCTATGCAGCAACGACCAAGCGTGGATGGTGTTCCAAGATATGTGGATAGTTGGCATGTTGTCAAGGAAGCTATTCGGTGAGTGATCAATACATGATCTTTTGTAAACCAGAATTGGGTTTAATTGACGCCATACAGCCACAAATGACATTGCTTTTTTTGTGGTAATAAAATACATCTCAAAGCATTGCGAAAAATTTCTCATCCAAAATTGTTCATCATGCTCAACTACAACAACAGAAGTTGGTTTTATATTGTTCTTCAATTATGAGCAACGTTTTTTTATGTACATCTTGTGTCGAATTCTTTCATGTTTACTGGCACTTCTACTGGCCATGCAGCTTTGAAGGCGTAAGAGGTTTCTACAAAGGCATCACACCGAGCCTTCTGAAGAATGTCCCGGCTGCATCTGTAACATTTGTTGTGTATGAGAATGTGTTAAAATTGCTAAAACTAACTCAAACGAATACTTGAACGTTTTTGCCTCTTCAGTTCTCCACTTGCTCTGTAGTACTCGACATTCATTACTGGGACTAGGAAAGATTAGGAACCAAGAATTTTCCCTGAAATATATGTTCATTGTTTCTAGCCTCTGCATCCCTGGTGCTGGATAAATTGAAAGTTGGATCTCTATTCTTTTTTGTATACTAATTCATTTAAGTAACTTCCTTAAATTTGTCACATTTTAAGTAACTATACACAAAGGTATCACTATGGTCTGGTTCCAAGTGACAGTTCCGTTACCAAATTTTCGCATATGGAAAATTTTGGTTATCAGCAAACCGAAACTAGAAATGAGATTAAGAAAGTGTTACACCTGAAGGTGTTGATTCATGTTACTGTGTGTTATACAGCACAAATAATCTAAGCCCTACCATAATGAGTCGATTTTGTCCAAACCTCGTATGTCAATGAAAGCACAATGTTCTTCCTTTACACACCACGTATTTCCCATGTACAGGAGATATCTGGCATCTGAGATTGATTAGGATTTCAAGATGCCGTCTCTCCTTGTGTTTAATTCCCCTCGCCGACCATCAAGTACCGTTATTTGAACTACCATGTACCAAGGAGCTCTTGTGTTTACACTTTATCATCGTGGAACCACCACCTGGTCTCCTTTGGAGACCTGCCGTTTTTACAGTTCCTCACATATCGATCATTGTCTTCGGGGCGTTGCTGCAACAAGAAGTTTCACAAACCAGTTTAATAATCCAGTACATTACTGATAATTATGTCCTAATTCTATCACAGATTTTTAGGACGTATATCTGTATTATACCTTGGCAGTTGAGCTTGATAGCATTGAGAGAATACTGATACAGACGGAACTCACCGTCATGGCCGGCGACCATGAATCATATAATATGTCTGCACAAGAGGCAGTCAGAAACCAATCTCCTAATATAAAGTAATAAGCAGATGTGATATGCATTGTCACATAGATGAAGCCCACAACCAGAGACGCGAGCCAGAAGGTGAGCAACAGTTCCAAGATTACACATTCCATCAGCATTCAAAACTTTGTTTTTATGGCAAAAAAGAGAGAATTGAATCTAGATTTGAGAACCATATCATCAAAACCTTGATAACACAAACAGCTGCTTAGCCAACGTGTGCATGATAATTCGGCAAAATATCACAAAAAAAAAATTTAGGATCCTTCACAGAAAACAAAACTTCGTGAAATATACTTTTATCAGTTATCAGCTCAAAACTATTCAAGATTGATACGAGGGAGCTCGTACACAAGCAGAATGAAGGATTCTGACTAGCAAACAAATAACACATTCAAAAGCGCAAATAACCATTGAAGTGCACAATGACTCGGCAAAATCATAACATCAGTTCCCACCACTATTTTTCCGGTCAAAAAATAGTTCTAACTTGAAACGACGCATGGTGATTCTCGTCTCCATTAATATGGTGAACACACAGGTAAGCTCCCACAGTGTAAAAAGCCAAGTACATGAAATGTAAACCATAGCAAGGTTTCTCGCATCCTCTTTGTTTTACTATCAGTAATATAAGATATACTAACTCAGAGCTTTTCATAAGTTGTAGCAATTTGTGAAACAAATATATTGGCAATCTGTGAAACGAAAGTATTTGGAGGCGACATATTACTATGTCATGCATAAATCCCTCAAGAGTCATGCAACCCAGGAGCGACGAATCGCACATACAAGATGAAAAGAAGAATGGGCCACCACAAGTGAAAATTTGAAAGACAACAAAGTAAAACAACTACCCGATGCAAACCCACAAAAAGGAAACACCAACTCAAGATATAATTTACCTAAACAAATATGACCATTGCTGTAGATATGAGGATGCAGCGGGGCAGGATGGAGGAATATAACCTACAAGAGAGCCACACTCAGCACTTCGACTCAAGAAAGAAACAACAATTACGAACATAACAAGTGGCCGAGCCCCAGTATCAGAATCAGAATTAGGCACCAACCTGAGGTGCTTCCATAGGATAATGCTCAGGAAAATCAACCTGAAGCTGGAAGACCTCGTTGGAATAAAGAGTCCCAGGAGCCCCATTCACTTCGATCACCCACCTTCAGTTAAAAACCCCAAAACCAAACATATAACCAAGAAGAGATCAGAATTCTGACAGCCAGTGCACGGACAAAACAGCACGAAGCTGAAAATTAAGCTGAAACCCAGAAAAACCCAACAAGCAAACAACCCGAAACGAAACAAAAGACCGCTACTTTAAGAAGGGAGAAGCGTAAAGGAGGAACCTTTACCTCTGGAGATTGTCGGTGACTTTGTGCTTGAAGCCGACGGGAGGGTTGACCTGCCACTCCATGAGCTCCTTCTGGAGCCGGTTGCACGCGATCTTGCTCAGCGCCTGTAAAATAACATTCCATCGTTACCCCAAAACATCACAAAAAAAATTCGGTCTAACAAAAAAATCCGAACTTTACTTTGAAAAGGATAAAGAGTTAAATAAGGGGTAAGGTTATGGAGAAGAAGAAGAAGAAGAAGAAGAGGGAGAGGGGCACCTTCCGGGAGGCGGCGGAGGAGCCGGTCATGCTTCGGAATTGATCTAATCTTAAGAAAGAGGGAGGGAGGGATGGAGAGAGTGGGAGGTGAGGAGATTTAATGGGGAGATATGAGAGAAAGGGGGACATAGGTAGCAACCAGAGCGGCTTTTTCTGAGGCAATTAATTAATTGTTGGAAAAATAAATTAAATTAATCCGGAGGATGAGAGAATATTGTAAAGCCAAAGAAAAAAAAAAGAAAATTCTGGGTTTAATCGATGTTTGCAAAATCAACCGGCGACAAGTACATTTCAATCTTTTAGTTCACCTTCTTCGTTTGGTTGGATCGAAATTAATTTTTTTTATACTAATAATTATTAAATATCATGAAATAGTTTTAATTTATAATAGAAGTAACATAATATCACATACTTGCCAATCTTGTTGTTTAATTTATCATGACAAAGACTCAAAACATTAATTTATCAAGTTTATAAAAGCACATATATTTAATAAATCGAGACAGTAGTATCACTCCGGTTATGAGCAAATTAGGTTAAAGATGGTGATTCTAGTTTTGCTCGGTGGAAACTATAATAGACTGACTAATGTGCTTTTTGTTAGCTATTTATTTATACTTGTTTTGATAGTTTTACGTTTTGTTATTTTTCGTTATGGCGAACTGGTCATCCGGAAGTATCCAACCAGAATTGACCGGTTGAACTGCTCTCTAAGTGAGTTTTAGTTAAAATTAATTGGGTTTGGTTTTACTTAGTAGTCCGACCGACAATCAATTTTCAATATTATTTACGGCCCCCAAAGAACGTCTACTCTCTTATTACTATAACAAGAGTACAATTCTAAACATTGTAAGAGATTGATTAGTAAATAAAAGTATCAATCCTAATTAAATTATAGTTCATATTGGTTGATTCCCTGCATCATCCCCTTTTCCCATCCTGGTTCAGTGGTTTGATTCAGTTTCCACTTATCTTTTCTCCTTATGCTATTTGTTATTTACTTGCTTAATACTTCGGTTTTTTTTTCTGCCCTGCATGGGCATTTTATCATGTCTACGAGTGCGATCCAACGATCCCATTTCTTCTCATCATTTTAGTCTTTTCACCTGGTTTGGATTTTCGCCCATAATTTCTCCTTTTTAGAAATTCTTCCTTAGTATAAATTTTAACATGCATATTTATGTATTACATAACCAATATAATAAGATGTATTTTTCGCACTTTAGTGTTCGTGAGCACAATAAACAAAGCCTAATAACATGTCTAATGAGTATCGTAAATTAGATAGGATCTAACTTGAGGTTAATTCATGATAATTTTGGAGCCTTAGTTTTTAATCCGAATACTCGGCTGGTATAAGAAAAGTTAGTATAGTTCATACCGCCACATCTGTGCACATAGTTTGTGGTTCGAGCCTCAGTGACTCGACATAATTCCAGTAATTAAATGTATTGAAGGGTTTTGGAACGACTAAACTAATGTACCCAAATTTAGATCCAATTATTTGAATATTATTAGGAGACCCACCAACGAGTAATTATTAGACCGCGCGAAGTTAATTCGTCCACCGAATGCTTCCCGAAAATGATCACACACGAGAAAATTGAGTTTGCAATTAGTGCCTTTTTTGTAGGCAATAGTTTATGGGTTCTACTGTCCTCAACCCGTCAACCGTAAATGGGCTGCTACAAATTAATATAAAATTGCATTACTTTATAAGAAGAATTTTATTTTCTAATTCAACTAATTAGAATATAAGACTGATTACTATTCCAATTTTTTTTTCTTTTATTGTTCGACCAATGTTGTGTTTTATACCAAACTATATACCATGATTTATTGACGAGGTCATTAGATTGCTACGTTATTGATAGATTTGAACCCATTCATAAACTGTATTTATTCTTCGCAAGTTAATGGGTACCTCTATGCTTTGAATTAGCTAGCAAATGCATAATCGACAAAAAACAGATTATTGATAAAGAACTTGCTTCGGCTTCATAAGGGATCGCAACGTAAATATGTTATTACCAAATTAAAATATCGCTTGTTGCATAGATAAAATGTTATTTGATGCTTCTCGTGCATTTTATTTAAGTCCATACACCATATTTATAAGATTATCATTTTTATAGATGTATCTGTCTAACAAATGATATGTATATTGATGTATTGAGACATATTTACGAATAAACTTTTTAATAATTTTTTCAAAATTGTGGATTCATGAATTATGATTATAGAAAAAATAGCTACCAGGGGAAAAAAAAAAGATTGTGGACCACGCAGCCGGTAGCTAAGGGCAGTTACGAGGTCAAATCAAAACCCAAAAAGACACCTTGGAATTTGATATCTGCCTTCATCAACGTCAATTTCATTGGCCAACATTCCAAATCATTCTTATCCAAAGGCCCCAAGAAAGTAATAAAAAAAAACGTTATTATTATCGAATCTAAAGAAAGATATACCCACCCCATTTTGATATTTCACTTGGCCTCTAAGTCGAGGTTAGCATATTCTTAAAGCCTTCGATTGGTGGAATTGCAATTGTGCAATTTGTTCCAAAAAAGAAGTAACGCAAGTGGGCATCTCCCATTTCTTGCTTCCAGATAAAATCCTCGTCAAAAAGTTCGCACTTATCAGTAAAAAAATAACCTCGAAACTGTTCGAATGTTCGGTCGAACCAACTATTCTTCATCGACTCCCTCGTTCACTCGTCCATCGGGTTCTATTGGGCCTCACTAATGGAGGCCCAAAGTAAAAAAAATTAGTCTTTTCGGTTTTGGGCCCAATCGAAACCTAAAAGCGCATACGGTGCGTTTTGGGAAACCAACGTGAAGGAGCTGACAGTCTGTCGCTTCGGCTATCCACCACTAATCCCTCGGAATCCATACTCGCCGAGGATGACGTCATCGTCTCTGTCAACTTTAACGGCGGCGCTGGTCAACCAGCCGCACCTCCTCCTCTCACGCCGTTGCTGCTACCGTCTTGTATCCACCTCGACCGCCTTCCTCCCGTCAAGTAACCGCTATCCCAAGAGGCGCTTCGGTTCCTCCTCCTTCCTCCGCAACTCTTCCAGAACATTCTCCTCCTCCCTCCGGGACTTCCTCCCACGCGCCCTCGCCCCCGCCGCCGTCACCTCACCCGCCCCCGAGTACGACAACTCGTATTCTTTCAAAAAAACGGTTATCCTATTTTCTTCTAGGTTAATAACGTTTTGAATATATAATTTTTGTGTTCTTTGGTTGTTGGAAGAATTGTGTTAGGGTTTGAGGCTCATCCGGATCCCGAAGCGGCCCCTCGGGGCCGCATTTACCACGAGACATACGGATGTCAGATGAACGTAAACGACATGGAGATCGTGCTCTCTATCATGAAGGATGCGGGTTATAGCGAGACCGTCGACACTCCTGAGAGCGCGGAGATTATATTCATCAACACGTGCGCGATAAGGGACAACGCGGAGCAGAAAGTGTGGCAGAGGCTGAACTACTTCTGGTTCTTGAAGAGGCAATGGAAGAGCAATGTGGCCACGGGGAGGGCGCAGTCGTTTTGCGCTCCCAAGGTGGCGGTGCTGGGGTGTATGGCAGAGAGGTTGAAGGACAAGATCCTCGATGCGGATAAGATGGTTGACGTGGTGTGTGGCCCTGATGCGTACAGGGATCTGCCTCGGTTGCTGGACGAGGTGGATGATGGTCATAAGGGGATTAACACGCTCCTTTCGCTCGAGGAGACTTATGCTGATGTTAGTCCAGTCAGGATCGCGAAGAATTCGATTAGCGCTTTTGTTTCGATTATGAGAGGGTGCAACAATATGTGCTCATTTTGCATTGTCCCGTTTACTAGAGGCAGGGAGCGGTCGCGTCCTGTGGATTCAATTGTGACGGAGGTTGGGGAGCTGTGGGAAGCGGGTGTCAAGGAGGTGACCCTGCTCGGCCAGAATGTGAACAGCTATAACGATTCGTCGAAGATTGAGGAGGTCGAGCCGGGAAGTAGCTGGGAATACAGTGAAGGCTTTTCCAGCATAGCCAAGGTGAAAAAGATGGGTTTGCGCTTCTCCGACCTGTTGGATCGTCTTGCCACAGAATTCCCCGAGATGCGATTCAGATACACTTCGCCACACCCCAAGGACTTCCCAGACGATCTATTGTATGTAATGCGGGACAGGCATAATGTGTGCAAGTACATCCATTTACCTGCGCAGAGCGGGAACAGTGTCGTTCTTGCAAGAATGCGCCGTGGATACACTAGGGAGGCCTATTTGGAACTTGTACAGAAGATTCGGAGGATTGTCCCGGATATTGGGTTCAGCAGCGATTTCATCTGTGGTAAGACTCGAGAGGATATCCAGCTACTTAACCTATGTGTAATTCAAGGTTTAAGTTCCTTCATATTTTGTAAATACGTTGGCAGGTTTCTGTGGAGAGACGGAGGAGGAGCACCAAGATACACTTTCCCTCATCAGGACCGTCGGCTATGACATGGCGTACTTGTTTGCTTATAGCATGAGGGAGAAAACTCATGCTCATAGAAACTATGTTGACGATGTCCCTGAAGAAGTCAAGCAGAGAAGGCTCTCGGAACTCATTGAGGCATTCCGGGAGAGCACGGGTCGATGTTTTGACTCTCAGATTGGGACCATCCAACTCGTGCTTGTCGAAGGGCCCAACAGGAGAGCTCCAGACACCGAACTAATTGGCAAGAGTGATAGAGGACATAGAGTTGCCTTCACCAAGAGGCCACTTCCTTGTGGAAGCGAGATGTCTGGCCAATGGAGGGATCCTACAGTTGGAGATTATGTGGAAGTTCGGATAACAAAATCGACTAGAGCGTCACTCTCTGGGGATGCACTTGGTATCACCAAATTGAGCCTGTTCTGCAGCAACATCGATCAAGAAGCTGTTGCCTGTGCTTGATGATCTTGTTACCCGCATAGGTTCGGTATCATTTTGGAGATGATAAAGAACAAATTGGCTGGGACATAAAACCCAACTACCAAGCTGCAACACAAGCTTTGACATCATCTCTGACGCACTCGAGCTCAAAAAGAAGGCACAACGTCACACACTTCAATTCAGAGGTTGTAAATGTTGAAAAACTTTCATGAGAACGAGCGAATTTGAAGATCCAAAATGTCAATTAAATCAGATGAAGCTCTTAATCTTTAGAGGTCATGGTACAATTCCTGGCTAGCCCCGAAAGGATCGAATGCGTTATTTAATCTTATACATCAATAGACATTCTACGACTTCCGAACATAAAACCAGAACTCGCCAACCAGGAAACGGTAAGTATTCTGAAGATAACCATGTTAACAACCGTAATGTAAACCTTGAATCCCCGACCTTAGTAGGTTTGGAAGATGTCCGGATATCAAACTGAGTTCACTAATTAGGACAGCATGAAATGTAGCCTTGGATTGCTTTAGTTCATCCTCTTAAAGAAGAATCAAATTATTGGCGATTGTTGTAATGGATAACTTCATTAAACTTCCACACAAGTTGTTTGTTTTTGCTGTTCATGGTTTGGGGCAAGACTGATATGACGACCAAAGAGCACTTACTCCAACGACATAAGTTATAGTTGTGAGTTGACGGAAATTCCAGGGTTTAATTCCGAGGCATCAGATCGAACCAAATATAGGTCAAGATGAAATATAAGTTTTCATTGCCACGGTGATGCAAGATCTGCATTGTTGTTAACTTCACTGCAGTCATGAGAAAAACACCCCTGCTCGATTGAACAACGATAGTAGCTGCAGCAACTCTTCGATACACAGCTTCAAAGGTCTTTTGTCTTCGAAGCTGTGATCCCGCAGGATCTGCACGACTTTCTCCTTGAACAAATTTGCATCCACCTCCAAGCAAGCACACGAACGACTATCATCCATATCGTCTTCCATTTCGTCATCCTCGGTGCCACTTGCAGATTCATATTTGTCATTGCCAGTACCAAGCTCGTTTCTAGACCCCGAATGCTTCGACAATCTCAGTAATTCAACTACCTTCTTCTTCTGCTTAAACGTGGCTCCCAGAGTCTTATTCTTATTACTAAAACACGTCCTAGTGAAAGCCCGCCATTCGTCAAGGTTTACGCTGGGGATTTTGGCTTTAGGACGGACAATTACCACGGAAGAGTCAACCTTAGGACAGGGCAGAAAGTCTCTTCTGCTCACATCCATGACAAGCTCCACATCCGCCACTAGCTTCACGTTGACAGCCAGCCTATTGAATTGCGAATCGCCGGGATCAGCCAACAGCCTCCGAGAAAACTCTTTCTGCAACAGGAGAGTCGCACTCCTAAAAGAGCATGATCCATACACCAACTTCATCACCAGAGGCGACGAGATCTTGTAAGGAATATTAGCGACGACGAGATCAAACCGTGGCAGCTCGACCTTCAACACATCCCCGCAAATGACCTGCAAGAATGTCGCAAAAAAAACATAACAACTCCAACTCACTGACGCATTTCGTCGAACAGGTAGAATGCTCAAACTTACACTAAGCTTCTCTTCGAACATGCGATCAGCCACCCGCCTGCGAAGAACCTCCACCATCCGGCCATCGAGTTCGACAGCGACGACCTTTCTGGCAGCCTCGAGAAGCCTCAAGGTCAGGTTCCCGGTGCCCGGACCTATCTCGAGGACGGTGTCGTCGGGCCTTATATCCGACCTAAGAACGATGTTGTCGAGGACGCGGGGGTTGGTGAGGAGGTGCTGGCCCTTGCTCTTGTGTAACCGGAAGTCGAAGCCCCTGTCCTGCTGCCGTTCTTCCTTTCGTGTTCGGCTGCTGTCGTCCAGTCGTCGGTCGTTTTCGTGGCGAGAAGGTTTAGTGCGAAGCTCGCGAAGAATGGTCTGGATGACGCGGAACGGGGTCCGTCTCCGACAGTGAACTAGTCGGCTTTTCAACGGTATGACCATGAAACAGTGTTCCGACAAAATCGCCGCCCAGTTTTAATCAGGAGATGTGTCGTCCGGTCTTAATGAGTCTTAAGTAATGTGGTTTTTGTTTTTTTTTTTTGGGGTCAAGTAGACAATATTAATGATAGTATTATATACATTTTAGCTAGTGCGATATCCCCTTCCATCCCAAACCCAATTTCTTAGCCCAAAATAGATTACTACCGTAATTGCATTAAAGTTTAAAGACCAAATTGTCAAGTTGAGAATTTTCTTTTCGAAGTTTTTTTTTTTCTCTTTCTATTGATTTTTCTCAGAAATTTCTGTAATTCATATTTGACGAGATTGACTATTATAATTTTACAAGAAATCGAGACGAGACTTTGTACTAAGTTAATATATACAGACGGTTTGCACTAGTATTCCAACAAAATATTTCACCAGCCCACAGCCAACCCATGTCTCCCCCCGTCAACAACAAGCAGTCAAGCATACATCATAATTTATTGAGAAAAATATATTTCTAGTACGGTGTGGTTTCATTCTTTCCAGTTTAGTTCATATTTGTGTCAAATTGGTAATTTAATCCTTAAAGTTTACCAACATTTTTTCTGACAAGTCACGAGCAACTGTGCGTGAAACTAGGTCAAAGAGTAAATCACAAATTTTAACTCACTGAGTACTCATAAAAATAATATAACTATAAGATATTACAGTGTACTTTTTTTTAATTTCTTCTCTTCCACTTGAACAACAAACATTCCCGTTTCTCGTCCATCGTCTCGCACCTTACAAGTAATGGATACGGTTTTTGTTGAATGTAGAGTCGGAGAAAGACGTTTCCAACATTATTATTGAGAAACTCGTTAAAGAATGATGAAGTATTTGAAGAAGCAAGTTACCTTTGGAAATATTGGCTTAATAGCATTGTTGAAATAATTTGCAGTGTCTAGTTTATTTTTTAGTTATGTTAAGACAATGAAGTGTACATTGTATATTTTGAATATAAAATGAGGTTGTATCAAATAAAATGAAGTTATTCCATGGATAATGTGAGTATGAAAAGTTTGAGTCCATGACAAGTCCAACAAAACAGATAGAAAACACTGTTTGATTTAGTTTAATACTCCAACAAAATATATATAAATACTATATTTCATCACCTTAAGTGGTTCTGTTTGGCTTTAATACAGATCCACAGGCTCTCCTGCCTTGACCAACAGCTCCATTACCACATCCACATGCGGCGATCAAAGGATCCAGTAGCTCCTCGTCCATAGCCAACAGAACCATATGCCTCCTTTTCTTCTATTTCCGAACTTTCTATTAAGGTAAAATTTTATATCATATGAAAATTTAAACCCCGGACTTTTTTGAAATTGTATCATTATTGTGTTGTGATGATTCCTGTGAAAGGATATGACAAACCTAGAAATTGCCAGATACTATAAAATACACTATTTGTGAAATTATGTGCCAGATGAAAAAAATGCCAATGGTAAAATATATTATTGAAGCTCGAAGCTTCGTAGAATATTTAATTAATTTTTTATTCATATATCTCAACTCATCCTACTGCAATCAATTTTTTATCCACATCAACATCTTCATCTCAACTCATCCTCAACCAATAAACAACTAATATATTTATCATCTACATAATCAACCTAATTTTTATTTTTTTATATCATATATTAATATTTTTTGATATAAATTTTATACTTCCCATTAAATTATTAATTTTAAAAATTAAACAATAATAATTTTCATTGAAAAATATTAAATTAGTAATAATTCAAATTATTGTTTATTATTTATTTATATTTTAAAAAATTAATAGATAATTATAAAGAATTTTCCATTGCAATCTTTATTTTGAAGAATATTGTGAACAAATAATATTATAACAACTATACGAAACAGATAGAAATTTAGTTTAAAAAAACAAAAAATAAACCAAGTGTCCATGGACCCTACTCCACCCATCCCTCTCCCATACGGGTGCCCTGTACCCATCCTTGGTTGACTTCAATTTTTGTTTTTTTTTCCTCCCTCCTGGACCATAGCCGTCCCTGCCCATCCCCGGGCCTTTGTTGCGCACGGTCTCATGGCCACCACCGAAATCGACGATTCTATAATGCATTAGTTATCGTGGGCCAGTTATAAAAGTCCATTGGCCTTCTTTTTATCCAAAATACATGTGGCTGGCCTGTATTGGGTCCGAATCAAGTGCAGTAGTACCACTGTACCATATAAACAAGAGGAATGACCGCAGCGCAGGTCCGCACACATCAAGTAAATAGTCAAAAATATCGGCAATCAATTTTGAAAATTTTGTATTTGTTATAATATCAATTGTTTAACGTATGGTGCACTAATGGCAAGCACATGGTATAACTGAATGCTCTATTGGTACGGGTGTCGGTGCATGGTATATCAACGTTCATTGTATATTACCCGTGTCCACCGCATATTATACTAATGTCAACCTAACGTCATACTGATGTTTACTGCATGGCAACCTTGTGTCACGGACGGAAATTTTTCCTCGCTAATTTACCGTGCATGATACTTGTCTCTAAAATTAATGATTAAGTACTATAATACATGATTAAAAATATAATCATAATTGATGATAGTAACTATATTTGTAATATTAAATAGAAAAAAGTCTCTTTAAATTATGGAGAAGTATCCTTGATAAAGACACACATTAATAGAAATAATCAATGCATTCATTATTTCTTATATAAAAACGTCAATAAGAAAAATGATCAAATGCATTGCATAGGTATCAATGAAAGCAAAACAAATATCGAAAATGTCTATGGTTTTCTGCGTGAACTTCTTTGTCATTCAAACTCCATGCATCTAAACCCAACAATTCAATGATCCTTGTTATGAATATGGATAGGAGTGAGTTCGATAAGGATTTGCGGTGTCAGGTCGAAGTTTGACACCGCACCGCAATTTTTTGTTAAAAAAATCAAACCATATGATGTGTGGTTTATTTTGGCGTCGATGCGGTGCAGTTTGACACCCCATTAGGCTCATGTTGTTTGGTGCAGAAATTTAAGATTTTCCTACTCATCAATTTAAAGGTTTCGGCACCCACACATGGCCTAATTTGATCTTTTAAAAATGGGCCCATCTATAAAAAGAGTAGGTCACGTTTAGCCGTTTAGGTATATATATATATATATATATATATATATATATAACCGTAGCCGCCCCGAATTATTGCGGCACGATATTAAACTGCACACTGTTACCATTTTAAATAGCAATTTTTTAAATTTGAGATGCAAGGAGGTGTGATGCGATGCGGTGTCATTTTTTCGGTTATAAACTCACCCCTAAATATGGATGATGCTGCCCGTTCTAATAGAGGTAACACCCAATCTACTTCTTACTGCCAACCAATGAAAATTGATTCAGATAATTACATATTTTGGTTTCTTTAAAATAGTTTTTTTTACAATTAAATGAGAAAGACACTCATAAAAACATAAGTTATTTGAAAGATATACATAAAAATACATGTGACTATTTGCAGGGACGTTAGACAAGGAAAAAAAAAGGCAAATTAGGTAGTTTTTGATTGGTCGTCCTCTTTCGTAAATTTAGATTTGAAGCTTGCGTGTAACAATTAAGATTGTAGACCTTGATTTTTGATGACATCCACAAGCAAGATTTTTTAACGTGAATACGATCAATTATCACACAAGTTAATTAGCATGATTGGCCTTGCACCACTGAGTTCGTCATGCGGCCAAACCTTGTGACGTTCTAGCTCCGAAATTGTAGTGCTGCAAGTCAAGAAGAGCAGAGGCACCCATGTGTTTCATTGAAGGTTTTAGTTAATGATTACGGGCCGAAACAAAAACAATTAATCTAATTTGAATACATATGTGTATATGTATATATTACGATCCGTGCCCAAAATATATATGTCTTTGCTTTAAACCACGATTTCTGAAAGTACAATAGTTTTACAAACATGGTCAAGGGATAAAATAAATAAATGAAAACAAATTGCGTCCTTGGGGAAACATTACATATTGAATAATAAAATCTAATTTATTTAACACAAGATGTCCACACCTCCAACCCGAAGCTGGACCAAGTAATTTGCTATATAGTTATAAAATAAGCTCCAAACGCACATCCACCCCTAAGTCATTATTCACCTTTTCAACGACAGCGCCGTGTAAATTGGAATTTTAGTTGAAAAATTGATTTTTTTAAAGATCAATATTTACAATAATACATATCAGATTTTAAATTTTAGATCTCTTTTATATATACACAATATTTTTTACCGTTAGGCTACAAGCCAATAGAGAAATTTGATAATGGATCTGTTATACCAAGATTGTATTTTTATTAATTTTTTTTATCAGGGATCAATAACTATTACGTCCACCACCGCGTAGAATGAGCGATTCAACAATATAGACAATATTAAAGAAATTAATTTGGAAAGAGTATACAAGACGTACAATAATAAATCAAAAAAATGATGTGGCCTATAGGCTATAGCTCTCTCTTTTCAAATCGGGGCTTTTTTATAGAGTAAATATTAGAGTTTGGTTATAATGATTAGAATTGAATAATAAACCTTATTTAAATTAAGTAAAATCCTATTTAAAAGAACTTCACCACCAAATATATCTCTGTGTCGTTATGACCACACATCTAAATAAGTATTCGTTCACACGACTGTTCAATTTTTTTTAACTAAATTTACTAATTATTCACCAAAACCATATTAATCAACATGTTTAACTATACAAATAGACGAAATACATGAGCGTGGCTCTTTTTTCGATCAAAAAGGAAGGGCGAGCCCCGAATATATAGAAAAGCATCAAGTCTATACAACACAATTGCTACTAGGCTCAACTTGAGATCTAGCAGCTCGAAAATGAGGGTTCACCTCTATCGAGGCTACATGCTTTATTAAAGCCCTCTATCGGTAAAAACCCTGTGAGAAAACTTGGGTAATAGGAAAATAGTATCCAAAAATCACAGATGAACTCTGATCGTCATTGTCAACAACTCTAGAATGACGAAGGAGAGAAATACCCATCAAATCATCTGTGTCAATTCCTATACAAAAATTAAAAGGGATGTATGAGATAATATAATTTTGTGATAGCTCAATAACATACTTCGACAGGGATGTTTGCGAGTCTATTACCTTCTTGCAAGTATGCCAAATCTTAATCTACTAATCACTTCAAAATAGCTCCTGTAGTTTTGAGATCAAGTGGGCTAATGGGTATACCCTCTCCATCTCTCAGCCAGCGTACAGAATCACCATCGTAGGCTCAACCTTAGTGTAGACTCTCCAAAATCCTCTATCTTATATCATTTCGAGACTGATGATAATTATTCAGAGTTCAGTAGCTAAGAATGTATAAATGCCAAGGCCTTCGGCAAATCCGAATACCCAACGGCCACATGAGTCTCGAACAATGCCATCAATCCTAGCAAGACCCAAATTGCTTGTTGAAGCTCTATTTGTATTGAGCTTGACAAAGTCCTATGTGAGTTGTTGTAGGAAACGATGGTCTACTGATATGGGAATAAAAGTGGAGTATCTTGATCTGCAAGGATGCAGGCAAACTCATGTGCCTGTGAGAGAATGAGGGAGAGGGTGCCCCTGAGTAATACTTGAGTGAAAAGCCACCTTATTTCTCCATCTCCAGAGCTACCAACAGGCCGTGATTAAGGTCATAGGCCACGAGGGGGACTTGTTAGTAGTAGGACTAGAAGACGTATTAGCTTGGAACTAGCTATATGAGTTTATCTTAGAGTAGAACTAATTTAGGAGGCTCATTTTGAGGGCTTTCTAAATAGCCTTAGAGAACTTGTAATCATGAAACAAATGCATGAGAGTCTCAAAAAAGTACCACACCTAGGGCACCTATCATCATTAGTGAAGTGTCTCTGTGCTCTCTCTATATTAGTCATCAATGACATTGACCAAGAACCAAGCAAAGAAGCAAATCTTTTCTGGAACTCGAAGTTTCCAAATGTAGGTCCATAATCGGTCAACTGATAGGAGCTCATCTCTTTTACAAATCACTTTGTAAAAATATTGTGTAGAGTAACGACCATTTTGTATAAGACCCTAGGAAAAAGAATCCTCTTAATCAAAGGAGGCCTGTAAGAAAGTTATAGTCAGTAAACCAATTGCATAGGTAGGTAAGAGAATCTTTAATCAAACAATATCCTATTTGTTTATCTGGGTCCAATAATCAATAACACTTCTATCAGCATCCTCTGTAGAGAGGTCATTAAGAAGGTGAATTCTAGGAGGAGAAAGGGTTAGACAGGGGTCATCCTAGAAAGAAGTATGAAGGCTATTCCTTATCCTTCTACAAAAGTTGAGTACCAAGACAGCACAGGCCTTTACCATAGTTCTCCACGTATTGGAGGAACCGTGCTTAGGTTGAAGCATGTTCAGACCACTACTATCCCTGCTATACTTACCAATTAAGACCTAAGCCCAAAGAAAATCCTAGGACTGGATAAATCTCCAAGGTAGTTTGGCAAATGTCACAAGATTAGTCTTCTGCATAGATCGCATGCCTAGACCACCAACATCCTTGGGGTGATACATAATCTCCCAACTGACCAAATACATCCTCTTACGATCTTACTGAGAGCCCTAAATGAACTCATTCACACATTGGTCCATATTTTAATATAGCCCAAAAGGAGAAGGTCAGTCTATATTGTATAAAAGGGGATAGCAATAAGAACTGATTGAGCCAGGGTCAGTCATTCTACCCTACTTAAGGATCTTGCCTTTCAACCAGCCATCTTACTACAAAATTTTTCTAAGATGTAGTGGTACGACTATCTTCGATCCTTCCAAGGGTCTTCGTGGCAAACCAAGATAGTGTCCTAAGTCTTCTATCAATTGGAATCCCATCACATCACTGAGTTGGCTGGCCAGCATAGGGTCAACATTTTGGGAAACTATTAGGTTGGATTTAGATACGTTGACCTTTTGTCCCGATGAGTGACATAAGGTGTCTAGGAGATTACAAACTTTCATGGTTTGGGCATTAATGGCATCATAGAAGAGAATCAAATTATCTACAAACATCATGTAAGAAAGTAGGGGGGACTGACGAGTAAGCCTGGTTAGAGCCCACTGGCCCCCTGTACCATCTGCTCAATCGCATGGGAGAGCCTTTCCATGCAAAGAATAAATAGATATGGGGACTGGTCCCTCTGATAGATTTCACGAGTAGGACAAAATGCCTCAGTCTTGGTACCCTCCCAAAGAACTCGCATTGAAGTCGTAGAGACACACTCTATAACCTAATAGATAAAGTCCCAAGGAGGCCTGAAAGAAGTAAAGTTTGTTCAAGGAAGTCCCAGTTAAGTCAGTCATATACCTTTTCCAAATCAAGCTTAATTACCATCCCAGAGGTCTTGCCTTTTTTTCTGGCCATAGAGTGGACCACCTCACGCAAGATAACAATGTTATCAGACATGAGACGGCCTGGGACAAAACTAAACTGTATTGGACACACTAAGTGATCCAAAAGGAGTTTAAGATGACCTACCAGAATCTTTGTAATAACATTATAAAGAACACTACAAAAACTAATAGGTCAAAATTGATTAATATACACCGAGAAAAGAACTTTTGGGATAAGGGCAATCAGAGTGGTGTTTAAATGAAAAGAAAGCTGATTCCTAAGAGAAAATTCCTGACCGTAGCTCTCCTAATTACCTCCTCAGTCTCACAGTATGCGCTAAGACAACCAGTGGTACTGGTATAAATTGGGCCCGAGATCGAAAGATGCAACTATATAAATTTTGGATCAGAGTCAAACATATAAGTACGGGTTAACCACAATTAATAGCCTCAGGTGGTGGACTATCTTTCCAATCTATAGCCGATGATCATGCGTCAGAATGGAATTAAGGAAGAAAAGTGCGAGAAATGATCAATCGCCCAAAAAAAAAAAGAAAAATTACGTCATTACCACAAAAGTTTTAAGAGACGGCCAATTGCAGTTTCCAAGGACAAATACTTGGATAATTTATAGGTCTAGTTTTAAGGCTCCAAAATAGGGAATCGTTAAATATTTATTGAAATTATTTATTATTATATAAAAAATTTATTTTCTTAAGATTTAAATTCATCTGGTCAACAAGTCTAAAGAAAAGAAAGTGGTATGAAAACAAAAACAAAAAAGGATTTCCATATTCATGCATGCATGCAGTGCATTAAGCCTTTCCTCCGTTTCTCATCATCTATAAAAGGGCACCATCGCAACTCCTCAAATATACTCTCAGCCTAAACTTCAAAGGGTTTTATCTAGAGCCAAACTGTGATCATTTCTAGCTTCACATTGGTTGGTCAACAATGGCGGTCGAGGGGAAAGTAAACAAACCAAGCCTACCGAGTTTCTCCTCGTCTGTTAAACTAAAGTACGTGAAACTTGGTTACCACTACTTGGTCTCCAACGCCATGTACCTTCTCTTGCTGCCCATAATTGGAGTCACCCTAGCCCACCTCTCAACCCTAACCATTGAGGACCTCAACGAGCTCTATACCCACCTCGAGTTGAGCTTCATAGTGTTAGCCCTGTCCTCGGCTCTGGCCATCTCTACCCTCACCATCTACTTCATAGCTCGTTCTCGAGACATCTTCTTGGTCGACTTCGCTTGTTACAAGCTCGGACCTGACCGCAAGTGCTCCATCGAGTTCTTCCACAAGCTGACCGCCGACTCGGGGAGCTTCACCGAGGAGAGTCTGACGTTCATGAGGAGGATACTCGACAAGTCGGGCTATGGCGAAGTGACGTATGGGCCGGAAGGGTTGATGAAGATCCCGACGGACCAGTCGATGGCGGAGTCGATTAAGGAGAGTGACATGGTGATCTTTGGAGCCGTTGATGAGCTGTTGCGAAGCACTGGGATAAGTCCACGGGAAATAGGGATTCTGGTGGTGAATAGTAGCTTGTTTAATCCCACGCCTTCTCTCTCGTCGAGGATCATCAACCATTATAAGCTTAGAGGGAATATCCTGAGCTATAACCTTGGTGGAATGGGGTGCAGTGCTGGGCTCATTTCTATTGACCTAGCAAAGGACCTTCTACAGGTTTTTTATTTAGTGACAACTATTAAAGATCAATATTTTTTTAAATAAAATTTAGAATATATAAATTGAGTCATATAGCAACCAACATAGAATTATCACTTGGCACTTAACTATTAGATATAAAAGTTATGCTTGTTAGCCTTTTTAATCATCAACGTCAAATCAAATTAACTTTATTATTTGTTAAAATTTCGTTTACAGTATTATAATGTACAAAACTTTAACATATAAAAAAAATTTGGAAACTATTTGTGATTTTCCATAACTCATAAGAACTTTAATTGAGAATAGATAATACCTAATTTATATTGATATGATGCATATGTTAATCATAAAAATGTTACATGATCAATTTTTTGGTACCATATGTGGAATACAATTTTCATTGATGACGAAATTTTTTTACACTTTTAAATTGTTGTAAAAATAATTCCCTATGAAATATGAAAGTAATTGCTATGAGAAATGGATCAAATATCTATTGATATACCTACCAATAATTCATGAGATGCAATTTCGAAAAAATATTTTACCTAACGATACTAAGGCCGAGGAAAAATATAAACTGTGTCATTTGGTGGAATCAGGTTCATCGAAACTCCTACGCGGTGGTAGTGAGCACGGAAAACATCACCCGGAACTGGTACAGCGGCAACGAACGACCGATGCTGGTCACCAACTGTCTATTCCGGGTAGGAGCCGCAGCCATCCTCCTCTCCAACCGGTCGTCCGACCGCCGCCGATCAAAGTACAAACTTATGCACACAGTGCGTACCCACAAGGGAGCAGACGACAAGTGCTTCAACTGCGTCATGCAACAAGAGGACAGCGCCCAAAACCTCGGCGTCGCCCTCTCGAAGGACCTAATGGAAGTGGCTGGAGAGGCCCTTAAGACAAACATAACCACGTTGGGTCCACTGGTCCTTCCGGTATCCGAACAACTACTGTTCCTAGTTAACTTGGTCGGGCGGAAGGTCTTCAAGATGAAGGTGAAATCCTATGTTCCTGACTTCAAGTTGGCGTTTGAGCATTTCTTCGTCCACGCTGGAGGAAGAGGAGTACTTGACGAGCTCGAGAAGAACCTTGTTCTTACAAAATGGGATATGGAGCCTTCGAGAATGACGCTTTACAGGTTCGGGAACACCTCTAGCAGCTCCTTGTGGTATGAACTGGCTTACTCTGAGGCTAAAGGGAGGGTCCAGAAGGGTGATCGGATCTGGCAGATCGGGTTCGGGTCTGGGTTCAAGTGCAACAGCGCGGTCTGGAGGGCTATGAAGAGCATTGATCCGGCTATGTTAAGGATGAATGGTGGTAATCCTTGGATGGACGAGATTGATCACTTCCCTGTTGATGTCTGAGATTTTAGCTGTATTTTGCATGCAAGTTGTTTGTTCTACTACCGCGGATCCGTTTGAAGTGCATCAGATCAGGTTAATTAGTTAACTACCAATAAGTTGGCAATCGTATAAAGATTGTCCTTCGTTGTTCATCGTTGTTGGTGCAGGTTTATTTGGTGTAATTTCTTTGGATTTTAGTTGTCTTTAGTGACGCTAACGTAAAGTGTTCATCTAGTTTTTAGTTGTTTGGTGTACCTCTATCTCGTCATCTTTTTTCGAGAAGTAAATATGATTTATTAAACACCCAGAGTCTTACGCAGAGCAAAAGAAGTGCAGCGCAGTGAGCAATCCCCAGCACAAACCATCAAAGATACAGTAACACACAGCCACCGCAGCTATTAAAGAGTTCTCTGACAGAAAAAAAATTATTTCGTTTAGAAGGCAGATCCAATGAATTTTTTTTCAGTTTTGCACGTTTAGTATTCGACAAAGTGGATGACCAATACAAATTTGAATTGAATATAATTTTCAAAAAATGACAAATTATCTTAACAAATAATTAACATTGATGTATTTCTGAAACTCAAAATTTGTTTAAGATAAAATAATTCTATTCAATATTCAATGAATATAACATACAGTATATTATAAAATTACTTTTATAGAGTCTGGCATTGTTTAAATTTGAATGTTTAACAAATATTTAATATCATTATAATTTCAACTCAATTTTGACTGGCCCACGACAACTACTGCATTAACGTGTAGTTTCTGTCTTTGATAAAAGCTGTACTAGAGAGTGGGACTAATTCCCACGTTGGTTTATAGTTCGGCTAATCCGTAAGTATCAAATTATCTACAATTTTTTTTTTAGAGCAGAAATACCTACTAACTTAGATCGGATATTAATCTTTCGATTCACTTTATCGTCTCAGAAAAGTCAAAGTATAAGAAAAAATTAACAAAACAAACTTTATTTGAAAGGATTTTTTGGAATTATCAAATAATTCTTTGTTGTATTATAATTATTAATTTAAGATTACAAGTTAGATATAAAAATATAATATGCATGATAACGATTTTTTTAATGGTAGATATATTATTCCAAATGAAAAGAGTTGCACCAAAGCATATTGACTGCATCTGGTACACTTAAGTATAAATAAGTGTAGTCCCCAAAGCGTGCCTGGGATACGACTACTAATCCCGGAGTTAGTTGATCACAATAAGTATTGTTGCTTGGACGATATCCAAATCAGTAAACGATAGTCACAAATTTATGCAAACTTCCTGAAACTATGTACTTATCATTAATTAAAATAAAAACTGGATCCTCCATCTGAATTGAAGAAATCTGTACCGACATTACGTCATAGAAGATACTAAGTTTAGGTATTTTAGCTCAAATAAGTAAAATAGAATGTTTACAATATTCGTACCCCTGCCCTCGTTACAGTGTCGTGCCTTCGTTCTACGTCAGCGATGTCCATGCACGCAGTTTTCAGCTCACACCTCTGCCATCGCTACAGTGTTGTCCCCATACTCTACGTCAGTTTTTTTTCAATTTTTTTTAATTTAGCTAACTGTACTAAACTCAAATATTATTTTGAGTAAATTAGAAAATACAAAATTCAATTTTGAATTAACCAAAATAAAAAATAAAAAAATAAAAAATTATTTATAAATAATTCAAATTACAAATATGTGAAATTGTAAATTAAATATAATTCAGGGTTTAAATATGTAATTTTATGTTTAGGGTTATGGTTTATGGTTAAGGTTAGAGATTATGGTTTAGGGTTAGGAGTTTATATTAAGCCATCTTATTCAAACCAAAATTATATTATTCCAACCAAAATTACATAAATACATGTGTACTTAAGTTTTTTCAATTACATAATTATATCACATTACATAATTTATCCCAAATTACATAATTTAAACATCATAAATAAAATTATTGCATACAATTAATTTTATGAAATTACTAAAAAATTTAAAAACATATAATTGGAACATAATGTTGCAAAATGATTCAAATTATTTTTTTTAGTTCTTTTAAGAAAATAACTTTTAAAATTCTTAAAAAGTTTCTAAAAAATAAATATCTAAAATATCAACACAAAAAAATAAAATAATTTTCTAACATTAAATTAAATACTTCTTAATATTTGCACTACTCTTTAATATTCGTAGTGTACATATTAAATATAGTTAATCAAAATAGACGAACAATAAATTGACATGGTAAAATAGTAAAAACAATTCTCTCCCCTTGGCCCCTGGGATTGAATCCCACCACTAACAATCTAAAATTTTTCAAAAAAATTTTACTGGACTCCGCCGCCAACATGGTCCTACCAGAACAGGCCACATCAACTCGGGGAGCAAGGCGTGGCAGGGTGTGGTGGGGGGAGAGCTCACGCCTCCCCCGCTGCGACTGGTCTTAGGCATTAATGAGCAAAATTTGTGAAGGTCCAAAATGTCAATCAAATCAGATGAAGCTTGTTATCTTTAGAGGTCATGGTACAATTCCTGGCTATCCCTGAAAGGATCGAATGCGTTGTTTAATCTTATACATCGATAGACATTCTACGACTTCCGAACATAAAACCAGAACTCATCAACCAGGAAACGGGAAGTATTCTGAAGATAACCATGTTAATAGCCGTAATGTAAACCTTGAATCCCCGACCTTAGTAGGTTTGGATTAGTAGGTTTGGAAGATGTCCGGATATCAAACTGAGTTCACTAATTAGGACAGCATGAAATGTAGCCTTGGATTGCTTTAGTTCATCCTCTTAAAGAAGAATCAAATTATTGGCGATTGTTTGAATGGATAACTTACATTAAACATCTTCACAAGTGGCTTGTAATTGCTGTTCACGGTTTGGGCAAGACTGACATGATGACCAAAGAGCACTTACTCCGACGACACAAGTTATATTGCGAGTTGACGGAAATTCCAGGGTTTAATTGTGAGGCATCAGATCGAACCAAATATAGGCCAAGATGAAATATAAGTTTTCACTGCCACGGTGATGCAAGATCTGCATTGTTGTTAACTTCACTGCAATCATGAGAAAAACACCCCTGCTCGATTGAACAACGATAGAAGCTGCAGCAACTCTTCGATACACAGCTTCAAAGGTCTTTTGTCTTCGAAGCTGTGATCCCTCAGAATCTGCACGACTTTCTCCTTGAACAAATTTGCATCCACCTCCAAGCAAGCACACGAACGACTATCATCCATATCGTCTTCCATTTCGTCATCCTCGGTGCCACTTGCAGATTCATATTTGTCATTGCCAGCACCGAGCTCGTTTCTAGATCCCGAAATTTTCGACAATCTCAGTAATTCAACTACCTTCTTCTTCTGCTTAAACGTGGCACCCAGAGTCTTATTTTTGTTACTAAAACACGTCCTAGTGAAAGCCCTCCATTCGTCAAGGTTTACGCTGGGGATTTCGGCTTTAGGACGGACAATTACCACGGAAGAGTCAACCTTAGGACAGGGCAGAAAGTCTCTTCTGCTCACATCCATGACAAGCTCCACATCCGCCACTAGCTTCACGTTGACGGCCAGCCTATTGAATTGCGAGTCGCCGGGCTCAGCCAACAGCCTCCGCGCAAACTCTTTCTGCAACAGGAGAGTCGCACTCCTAAACGAGCACGATCCATACACCAACTTAGTCACCAGAGGCGACGAGATCTTGTAAGGAATATTAGCTACGACGAGATCAAACCGCGGCAGCTCGGCCTTCAACACATCCCCGCAAATGACCTGCAAGAATGTCGGATAAAATATAACAACTCCAACTCACTGACGCATTTCGTCGAACAGGTAGAATGCTCAAACTTACACTAAGCTTCTCTTCGAACATGCGATCAGCCACCCGCCTGCGAAGAACCTCCACCATCCGGCCATCGAGTTCGACAGCGACGACCTTTCTGGCAGCCTCGAGAAGCCTCAAGGTCAGGTTCCCGGTGCCCGGACCTATCTCGAGGACGGTGTCGTCGGGCCTTATATCCGACTTAAGAACGATGTTGTCGAGGACGCGGGGGTTGGTGAGGAGGTGCTGGCCCTTGCTCTTGTGTAACCGGAAGTCGAATCCCCTGTCCTGCTGCCGTTCTTCCTTTCGTGTTCGGCTCCTGTCGTCCAGTCGTCGGTCTTTTTCGTGGCGAGAAGGTTTAGTGCGAAGCTCGCGAAGAATGGTCTGGATGACGCGGAACGGGGTCGGTCTCCGACAGTGAACTAGTCGGTATTTCAACGGTATGACCATGAAACAGTGTTCCGACAAAAGCATGTGAAGTCGCCGCCCAGTTTTAATCAGGAGATTGTGTGTCGTCCTTGTGTTGTTCCACAAATTTGTCTCGGGCAGAAATTCTATATAATCTTTTACAAACTCAGATTTTTAAAATCGAGCTCGGTTGGATGTTATTTATAAAATGTGGTAAAATTAATATCTTTGTTATTAAATTAATATTTTCCTAAATAAATTTCAGATTTTAAATTTTATACGAACTTACATTTATCACTAATGTTTTTTTTTTGGGTTGAAGTTACCATTCATTAATTTTATCTTAAAAAATATGTGTGTCTGTGTTGCCTCGATGATATCAACTAAGCAAGAGTCCTGAAAGCTACAGACTTTGTTTCTTTGGTCAAATGCTACAGACTTTGTTGGAATTGAGGGATACATGTTCAAATAATCTTCAACGCAAGTACGGCCAATTTTTGCTGTTGAATTGTACTAATCGACATCATTCCGATTCCATAATTAATTGGCTTTAATGTCATTATGGACGCAGACCGATCACATGGGATTCTTTAACATACTCCCAGCGGTATGGACGACACAAATATACAATAGCACAACCCAATATTAATGATAAGATTATTTACAATTTAGCTAGTACGATATCCCCGTTTATCCCAAACCCAATTTCTTAGCCCATAATAGATTACTACTGTAATTGCATTAAAGTTTAAAGACCAAAAAAATACTTCACCAGCCCACAGCCACACATGTCTCCACCTCAAACTGGCCACGTCAACAACAAGCACACATCGTAATTTCTTGAGAAAAGTATAATTCTAGTACCTTGTGGTTTCATCCTTTCCGGTTTGGTTCATATTTGTGTCAAATTGATAATTTAATCCTTAAAATTTACCAACACTTTTTCTGACAAGTCACCAGCAACTGTGCGTGAAAGGAGGTCAAAGACTAAATCACAAATTTTAACTCACCGAGTACTGAAAATAAAAAAACATAAAATTATAAGATACTACATTATACTTTTTCCTTATATCTTCCCTTCCACTTGAACAACAAACACCCCCATTTATCTTCCATCGTCTCGCACCTTGCAAGCAATGTATATGGTTTTTGTTCATTGTAGAGTCGGAGAAAGACGTTTCCAACATTATTATTGAGAAGTTCTTTAAAGAATGATGGAGCGTTTGAAGAAGCAAGTTACCTTTGGAAACATTGGCATAATAGCATTGTTGAATAATTTGCAATGTCTAATTTTATTTTTGGGTTATGTTAAGACAATTAAGTTGTACATTGTATATTTTGAATATAAAATGAAGTTGTATAAAATGAAATGAAGTTATTCCACAGATAAGGTGAGAACGACCAATGACAATTCCAACAAAACAGATAGAGAACACTGTTTGATTTAGTTTAATACTCCAACAAAATATATAAATAATGTAGTTCATCTTCTTAAGTGGTTCTGTTTGGCTTTAATACAGATCCACAGGCTCTCCTGCCTTGACCAACAGCTCCACTACCACATCCACATGCGGCGATCAAAGGATCCATAGCTCCTCGTCCATAGCTAACAGAACCATACGCTTCCTCTTCTAGTTCCGAACTTTTTATTAAGCTAAAATTTTATATCACATGATAATTTAAACCCCGGACTTTTTTGAAATTGTATCCTTATTGTGCTTTGACGATTCCAGTTACATTTGCTACTTGTTTGATGGCTCTTCTGTGAAAGGATTTGACAAAGCCTGGAAATGGCTCGACACTATAAAATATGCTATTTGTGGAATTATGGGCCAGAAGAAAAAAACGCCAATGGTAAAATATATTATTGAAGCATGAATCGTTGTGGCTTCATGGCCACCACCGAAATCGACGATTCTATAATATAGTACAGCTTTTATCAAAGACGGAACCTACACGTGAATGCATTATTTATCGTGGGCCAGTTATAAAAGCCCGTTGACCTTCTTGTTTATCCAAAATACATGTGGCGGGTCTGGATCGGGTTCGAATCAAGTGCAGTAGTACATCAGGTACAAGAGGAATGACCGCACACGTAAAGTAAGTAGTTTAAAATATCGGCAATCAATTTTTAAATTTGTATTTGTTATAATTTGCAATTGTTTTAACGTATGATGTACTAATATGGATCAGATGATATACTATACTAGTGGCAATCGCATGGTACAACTGCATGCTCTATTGGTACGAGTGTCAGTGCATGGTAACATCAATGTTCGTTGTATATTATTACCAGTGTCCATCGCGTACTATACTAATGTCAACCTTACGTCATACTGGTGTTTAATGCATGGTATACCTTGTCTCTAAAATTAACGATTAAGCACTGTAATACATGATTGAAAATATAATCATAATTGATGATAGTAACTATATTTGTAATATTAAATAGAAAAGTCTCTTTAATTATGGATAAGTCTCCTTGATAAAAACACACCTTAAGAGAAATAATCAAAGCATTCATTATTTCTTGTTGGATAAATACGTCAATAAGAAAAATGATCAAATGCATTGCAATGAAAGCAAACAATATAAAAAATGTCTGTGGTTTTCTGCGTGAAAACTTCTTAGTCATTCAAACTCCATGCATCTAAACCCAATAAATCAATGGTCCTTGTATCAATCTGGATGGTGCTGCCCATTCCAATAGAGGTAACACCCAATCTACGAATCTAAATGAGAAAGACACTCCTAAGAACATAAATTACTTGAAAGATATACATAAAAATACATGTGGCTACGTTGTTCTCGCATGCTACCTCGTGTACTGGTCTTTGCAGAGACGTTAGACAAGGAAAAAGGCGAATTAGGTTGTTCACGCATGCTACCTCGAGCAAGCTTTTTTTAACGAGTAAGGATGATGATGGTTAGAGTAGAGTAAGATATTGGTAAAACTCTATCTATACTCTAAATTAAAAATTCGGAGTCATACTCTACTTTGAATCTTTAAAAAATTTCAATATTAGATCCATACATTTACTCTAGTCTTTAGAGTCTACAAGGTATGTATATTTCACGAGCCGTGCCCAAAATATATATGTTGTTGCCTTAAACCACAAATTCTGAAAGTACAATAGTTTTACAAACATCGTCAAGTGCCAAAATATATGAATGAAAATGAATTGCGTCCTTATCTTGGGAAACATTACATATTGAATAATAAATCTAATTTATTTAACTCAAAGATGTCCACACCTCCATCCCGAAGTTGGACCAAGTAATTTGCAATATAGTTATAAAATAAGCTCAAAACGCACATCCCCACCTTAGTCATTATTCACCTTTTAAACGATAAATTAAAATTTTAGTTGAGAAAATTGATTTTCTTAAGATTAATATTTACACAATAATACACGTCAGTTTAAATTTTGGATCTCTTTTATATATACATAATATTTTTTACCTTTAGACTACACGGCATATAAAGAAATTCGATAATGGTTCTATTATACCAAGATTGTATTTTTATTATTTTTTTAATCAACTTGTGGATCAATGAACTATTAAGTCCACTAGGTAGAATGAGCGATTCAAGAATATAGACAATGTTAAAGAAATTAATTCGGAACGAGTATACAAGATGTATAAAAAAAAACTCCAAAAATGATATAGCCTATAGGCTATAGCTCTCTTTTTTCGAATCGGGGTTTTTTTATAAAGTAAATATTACAGTTTAGTTATAATGATAAGAATTGAACTATAAACCTTCTTTAAATTAAGCAACAACTATACAGGTAGACGAGGCCCGAGATCGAAAGATGCAATTCGATAAATTTTGGGTCAGAGTCCAATATATAATAAGTACGGGTTAACCACAATTAATAGCCTTAGGTGGTAGACTCTCTTTCCAATCTATAATCAATAACCATGCGTAGGAAATGGAATTAAGGAAGTAAAGTACGAGAAATGGCCAATCGCCAAAAAAGAAAGACAAATTACGTCATTACTACAAAAGTTTGAGAGACGGCTCATAGCAGTTTCAAACGACAAGTACTTCGATACTTTATAGGAGATAGGTCTGGTTCTAAGGGTCCAAAATAGAGAATAGTTAAATATTTATTATAAAATTTTTGTCATTATTCAATCGATTTATTTTATTCAAATCGAAATTAATCATTCAATAAATCTAAAGAAAATAAGTAGTTAAAAAAATAGGGTTTCCATATTCATGCATGCAGTGCATTAAGCCTTTCTTCCTTCCGTTTCTCATCATCTATAAATGGCACCAGCACAACTCCTCAAAGATATTCCCACCCTAAACCTCAAAGGGTTTTTTCTAGAGCCAAACTCTGATCATTTCTAGCTTCACATTGGCGGCCAACAATGGCGGCTGAGGGGAAACTAAACAAACCAAGCCTACCGAGTTTCTCCTCGTGTGTTAGACTAAAGTACGTGAAACTTGGTTACCACTACTTGGTCTCCAACGCCATGTACCTTCTCTTGATGCCCATAATTGGAGTCACCCTAGCCCACCTCTCAAACCTAACCATTGAAGACCTCAACGAGCTCTATACCCACCTCGAGTTCAGCTTCATAGTGTCAGCCCTATCCTCAGCTCTGGCCATCTCCACCCTCACCATCTACTTCATAGCTCGTTCTCGAGACATCTTCTTGGTCGACTTCACTTGTTACAAGCTCGGACCTGACCGCAAGTGCTCCATCGAGCTCTTCCACAAGCTGGCCGCCGACTCGGGGAGCTTCACCGAGGAGAGTCTGACGTTCATGAGGAGGATCATCGAGAAGTCGGGCTATAGCGAAGTGACGTATGGACCGGAAGGGTTAATGAAGATCCCGACGGACCATTCGATGGTGGAGTCGATTAAGGAGAGTGACATGGTGATCTTTGGAGCCGTTGATGAGCTGTTGAGAAGCACCGGGATAAGTCCGCGGGAAATAGGGATTCTGGTGGTGAATAGTAGCTTGTTTAATCCCACGCCTTCGCTCTCGTCGAGGATCATCAACCATTATAAGCTTAGAGGGAATATCCTGAGCTATAACCTTGGAGGGATGGGGTGCAGTGCTGGACTCATTTCTATTGACCTTGCAAAGGACCTTCTACAGGTTTTTTATTTAGTGACAACTATTGAAGATCAGTATTTTTTTTAAAATAAAATTTAGGATATAGAAATTGAGTCATATAGCTACGTACCAACATAGGATTATCACTTGGCACTTAACTATTAGATATAAAAATTATGCTTGTTGCTCTTCATCAACATCACATCAAATTAACTTTATCATTTGTTAAAAGCTCTTTTGGTAGTATCATAATGTACTTTTACGTATAAAAAAAAGCTCAGAAACTTTTTGCGCATTTCCATAACTCATATGGACTTTAATTAAAAATAAATTATACTTAATTTATATTGATAATGACGAATATGTTAATCATAAAAATTTGTTCATGATCGGAATACAATTCTCATTAATGATTGAAATTTTTACAATTTTAAATTGTTCTAAAAATAATAATTACTAAATTCATTGATATAACTACTAAATTCATGAGATGCAGTTTCAAAATTGTATTTTACCTAACTATACTAAGGCCGATGAAAAAAAGTAACTGTGTTTCATTTGGTGGCATCAGGTTCATCGAAACTCCTACGCGGTGGTAGTGAGCACGGAAAACATCACCCGGAACTGGTACAGGGGCAACGAACGACCGATGCTGGTCACCAACTGTCTGTTCAGGGTAGGAGCCGCAGCCATCCTCCTCTCCAACCGGTCGTCCGACCGCCGCCGATCAAAGTACAAACTCATGCACACAGTGCGTACCCACAAGGGAGCAGACGACAGGTGCTTCAACTGCGTCATGCAACAAGAGGACAGCGCCAAAAACCTCGGCGTCGCCCTCTCGAAGGACCTAATGGAAGTGGCCGGAGAGGCCCTTAAGACAAACATAACCATGTTGGGTCCACTGGTCCTTCCGGTATCCGAACAACTACTGTTCCTAATTAACTTGGTCGGGCGGAAGGTCTTCAAGATGAAGGTGAAACCCTATGTTCCTGACTTCAAGTTGGCGTTTGAGCATTTCTTCGTCCACGCTGGAGGGAGAGGAGTACTCGACGAGCTCGAGAGGAGCCTTGTTCTTACGAAACGGGATATGGAGCCTTCGAGAATGACGCTTTACAGGTTCGGGAACACCTCTAGCAGCTCCTTGTGGTATGAACTGGCTTACTCTGAGGCTAAAGGGAGGGTCCAGAAGGGTGATCGGATCTGGCAGATCGGGTTCGGGTCTGGGTTCAAGTGCAACAGCGCGGTTTGGAGGGCTATGAAGAGCATTGACCCGGCTATGTTAGGGATGAAGGGTGGTAATCCTTGGATGGACGAGATTGATCACTTCCCTGTTGATGTATGAGATTTTTAGCTGTAGTTTGCATGCAAGTTGTCTGTTCTACTATCGCGCGTCGGTTTGAAGTGCATTGTATCAGGTTAATTAGTTAACTACCAATAAATTGCCTATCGTATCAAGATTGTCCTTCGTTGTTGGTGCAAGTTTATTTGGTGTAATTTCTTTGGGTTTTAGTTGTCTATCGAGGTGCTAATGTAATGTGTTGTTTGGTGTACCTCTATCTCGTCATCTTCTTTTCGAAAAGTAAATATGATTTATTAAACACCCAGAGTTGTATACGTAGAAAAAGAAGTGGCAGCGCAATAAGCAATCCCCAGCACAAACCATCAAAGATACAGTAACAAATAGCCACAGCATTAATTCAAAAATAGATAGAGAACTGTTTGATTTAGTTTAACACTCCAACAAAATATATAGATAATGTAGGTCATCATCTTAAGTGGTTCTGTTTGGCTTTAATACAGATTCATCGGCTCTCATGCCTTGACCAACAACTCCACTACCACATTCCACACGCGACGATCAAAGGATCCAGTAGCTCTTCGTCCATAGCCAACAGAACCATACGCCTCCTCCTCTTCTAGTTCCGAATTTTTGAACCTTGGACTTTCTTGAAATTGTACCTTCATTGTGTATGCACTTTGGCTTCTAGTTCTTGGCATTCCTATCTACCCACGAATTGAAGTTTCATGATGAAAAGGTTATTCAATTTGGAACGTCATGTCTGTAGGCCCAGATGGTCCTCCAAAACTATATAAAAAAAAAGCATACAGTACAAGCATGTTAAACAAGACAACGTACTTGGAATGTCGTACATGTGCATATGTCCCTTTCCTATCATGTGATGATCCAAATTGAATGGAGCATCGCATTCTTTACTGCACAAAAGTACCATACACTTTACACAAGAACGCTCTTTATAACAGTATTATAATGGGTAATAGCATCAAAACTTCTTATCAAAGGTATTTTACGATTGGTGTGCTCTTTTTTTGTTCCAGAATCCCACAAATACTGTATTTTGTGGTAAATTAAAAATTATGTAAAGTTATATAATCTAAAGTGATAACTTCTTTAAATTGTTCAAAATTCATGGTCACAAATTTAGGCTAGTGTTAAAATTTAATAACTCTTCTATCATAATAATAAATATTTTTAATAAATAATTAGTGATAAATCTCCATAATTGAAATTATTTAGTAAATATTTTTTTTTACATATTCATTAATTCAAAAAATATTTTAAGACATTGTTTGTGGTAGATTAGTCTACTTTTACATCATAATTTATCTTCTCAATTATTTTCAAATGCTTATTGATATTTTCTTCTTGTTAAAAGAAACTATTTCAATCAAGTGTTGTATTTGAATAACGATATAAGTTAAAATTTTAGGTTTTTGATATTATTTAAAAAATCAATTTTTTTAAAAATAAATAATCTAATAACATATCTAAAATAATATTTCTCTCTTGTTCCACGTTATGGAGAGAGGTATCAGACGAACATAAACACGTTGGGTTCATTGGTCCTTTTCGATATCCGAACAACTAATGTTCCTAATGAGGGACCGATGTAATGAAGATTGTCCTCACATAAAAAAATTATGGGTATATAATTAAAAGAAAAGGTTTATCATATTTGATTAGTTTACTTTCATAATTGTGAAAAAAACAAAATTGTATAAGGGTAAAATTGACACAACAAAATTTTAAGATATATCTGTTAGCCAATGAATTCTTAAAGAAATTTTTTTTAAAATAATTTGTTGTTCTCATTTATATTCTAATATCGAATATTTTATTTTTTAACTGCATCAAATACATGAACATCTTACCTTAATAGTATAAACTTTTTGGATCAGTTCAAGATGAAGGTGATACCCTATGTTCCTGACTTTATATTGCCGTTTGAGATTTCTGTTGGTGTCTTTTGGATTTGTTTGTGTCATTTGGTTTATAAATCAAAAGACACAAAATCAAAGGACACAAATTGGTTAATAATTGTGAAAAAGTATGAACAAATAAATCAAAAATTTGGACATGACTCTTCATAAGTCCTCGTGGTCTTTCGAATTTCCATCCTCCATTGCTTATAAATAGACATCTCCCCCTCATTTGCAAATTGTCCCAACAACTTATTGCATAAGCATTCATTAGCAATAGTTATTTTTCTCTTCTCCTCTCTCGGGTCTGAAAGTTTTGGGTATATAAGAGTTTGCCCGAAAGTTTCGAGATACGTGTACAATATTCTTGAAAATGCCCAAATAGTTGTTGTATCTTGGGGACGATTGTCGTAGCTCGTAGTGTACTGAAATATACATGGCAATCTTGTCTTACGGAGAAAGTGTCCAACACTTGCCTCGACTATAGTCTGATCCTAATCAAGTACACACCATTCGATGAAACAACAATCGTAAGACAAGATTTGTGTACTTGAAGATGGTATCAACTAGCACCATCCAAGCACGAGCACGAGCATCGGATGGTGCGAAGTATCATCTAAGGCATGAGCACGGGGCTGGGCACATGCTCGAGGCTGGGAGCAGGTGCTTGGATGCATTGAGGTGTACTTGGCACTTCGCACGATCACCATATCGCGAGGAGCTTTGAGGATCCTTAAATGTTTTGGAAAATTTCAGAGTAATCCAAAACCTAAACAGCGACAGGACGCGAGGTCGAGAGGAGGATAAGGTCCCTGTCTGCGACAGGACACGAGGCTGGTGGATAAGGCCGACCAGCAAAGGGACGCAACAAAGATTGAATATAGTAGTCAGACAGCTATCCAAAAGGATGCAAAGACTGAATGTCTATCCAGAAGCCTCCGAAGAGACATGACTACTCACAAATAGCCTACTGGCCACAGGATGTATCTGTTCAGAGTGTGCTTATGGCCCTTTGGGATGGCAGCCTCTACCCCTATAAATAGAGGGATATTCCTTATTTACAATCCATCCCAGCGATAAGCATTCGGTGTACCATTACATTAATTATGATACCGAGAACTATCCACGTCAAAAGGCAAGCAAAGTTCAGTGGCACTGAGTTCAAGAGGTGGTAGCAGAAGATGATATTCTATCTGACCACGCTCAACTTGGTTTGGTTCCTGAAAGAGGATGCACCAAAAATCACGAAGGATGAGACAGATCAATAAAAGATCAATGTCCTCGACGCGTGGAGTCACAGTGACTTCTTGTGCTGTAACTATATCCTGAATGGACTAGACGACATGCTCTACAATATCTATACGGTATACAAGACTGCTAAGGAGCTGTGGAGTTCACTCGAGAAGAAGTACAAAATGGAGAATGCCGGGACGAAGAATTCATTGTCAGGCAATTCCTTGACTTCAAGATGGTGGACTCCGAGAAGGTCATCAACCAAGTGTAGGAGTTGTAGCTGATCCTTCACGAAATCCACGCTGAAGGAATACAACTCAGCGAGTCCTTCCAAGTGGTTACGATGATCGAGAAACTCCTCCCGCTTTGGAAAGACTTCAAAAGCTACCTCAAGCATAAGAGGAAGGACATGAGCCTAGAAGACCTGATCATGGGCTTCTGATCGAGGAAGATAACCGAAAGTCCAAAGTCAAGCAAGGCAAGGCTACCTCTGAGATCACCATGAACCTTGCCGAGGAAAAAGGTGTCAATAAGAGGAAGAAATCCGAGGATAAGCAAGAAAAGCAAAAGCCCAAGAATAAGAATATCAAGGGTGATTGCTACAACTATGGGAAACTCGATCATATGGCTAAGGACTATCGCCAGCCAAAGAAGGATGATAAAGGCAAGGCTAACCTAGCTAAAGACACGTCTGAGATGGATCTGTCAGCTATGGTATTTGAGGCTGACCTAGTGGACGATCCGAGAGAGTGGACACAGGAGCTACCTGGTACATCTGCTTGGACAAGGGGATATTCTCATCGTCGGACTAGGCAAGATGGTCCTGAAGCCGACTGTTAAGCAAGAACTTAGTTTTCGACTCACTGTTAAGCAAAGCCGAATTTTAGTCCTTTGGATTTGTTTGTATCATTTGGTTTATAAATCAAAAGACACAAAATTAAAGGACACAAATTGGTTAATAATTGTGAAAGAGTATGAACAAATAAATCAAAAGTTTGGACATGACTCTTCATAAGTCCTCGTGACCTTTCGAGTTGGTGTATGGGATTTTTAGCTGTAGTTTGCATGCAAGTTGCATGTTCTACTATCGCGCATCGGTTTGAAGTGCATCGGATCAGGTTAATTAGTTAACTACCAATAAATTGGCTATCGTTTTAAGGTTGTCCTTCGTTGTTGGTGCAAGTTTATTTGGTGTAATTTCTTTGGGTTTTAGTTGTCCTTCGAGGCGCTAATGTAATGTGTTCATCTAGCTTTTAGTTGTTTGGTGTACCTCTATCTCGTCATTTTTTTTTCCAAAAGTAAATATGAGGTATTAAACACCCAGAGTTGTATACATAGAAAAAGAAGTGCAGCACAGCGAGCAATCACCAGCACAAACCATCAAAGATACAGTAACACATAGCCACCGCAGCTGTTAAAAAAATTCTCTTAAGAGAGAAAATTCTTTGATTTAGAATGCAGCATCCAATGAATATCTTTTCGGTTTTGCACGTTTAGTATTAGAGTAAGTGGAAAACTAATGCAAATTTGAGTTGAATATAATTTTTAAAAAATAAAAAAATTATTTTAACAAATATTTAACATTGATATATTTCTAATGAGTAAAACTCAAAATTCGTTTAAGATAAAATAACTCTATTCAATATTCAATGAATATAACATGCAGTATATTATAGAATTACTTTTAATAGAGTTTGGCACTATTTAAATTTGAATGTTTAACAAATATTTAATATTATTATAATTTTAACTCATTTTTTACTGGCGCACCACAACTAATGCATTAACGTGTAGCTTCTGTCTTTGATAAAAGCTGTACTGTATTGTTGAAGCCACAAAGAGAGTGGTACTAATTCCCACGTTGGTTTATACTTCGGCTAATCCGTAAGTATCAAATTATCTACAAATCTTTTTTTTAGACCAAGAATATCTACTAACTTAGATCGGATACAAAAATTTTACTACATTATTAAAATATATTAATCTTTCGATTCACTTTTTCGTCTCAGAAAAGTCAAAGTATAAGTAAAAGTTAACAAAATAAACTTTATTTGAAAGGATTTTTTGGAATTCTCAAATAATTCCTTTTTGTATTATAATTATTAATTTAAAATTACAAGCTAAATATAAAAATATAATATGCGTGATAACGATTTTTTTAATGGTAAATATTATTCCAAACGAAAAGAGTTGCACCAAAGCATATTGACTACATGTGGTACACTCAAGTATAAATAAGTGTAGTCCCCAAAGCGTGCCTGGGATACAACAACTAATCCCGGAGTTAGTTGATCACAATAAGTATTGTTGCTTGGACGATATCCAAATCAATAAACGATAGTTAAAATTTTATGCAAACTTCCTGAAACTATGTACTTATCATTAATTAAAATAAAAACTGGGATCCTCCATCTGAGTTGAAGAAAGCCGTACTGACATTACGTCATAGAAGCATATAATGTTTAGGCATTTTAGCTCGAACAAGTAAAACTGAATGTTTAGAATATTCGTCTCGCTTGTTACAGTGTCGTGCTCTTGTTCCACGTTAGCGATATCCCTGCTCTCAGTTTTCAAGCCCACATCTCTACTCTCGCTATAGTGTCGTGTCCATGCTCTATGCTAACTTTTTTCAGTTCTGTTTTTTTTAATTAAGCTAAATGTACTAAACTCAAATATTATTTCAAGTAACTTGAAAAATGCTAAATTTAATTTTGAACCAACCAAAATAAGAATTTTTAAAAATAAAAAATTATTTATAAATAATTCAAATTACAAATATGTGAAATTGCAAATTAAATATAATTCATGGTTTAAAATATATAATTTTATGGTTAGGGTTTATGTGTTATGGTTAGGGTTTCTAGTTTAGGATTAAGGTTAGGGTTAAGATTTACGATTAGGAGTTTATATTAAGCTATCTTATTCAAACCAAAATTATATTGTTCCAACCAAAATTACATGAATTTTTTCTATTACATAATTTAAACAACATAAATAAAATTATTGTATATAATTAATTTTATGAAATTATTAAAAATATTAAAAAATATTTATAGTTCGAACATAATGTTGCAAAATGGTACAAATTTTTTATATTTTTAAGAAAACAATTTTATAAAAAATCATTAAAAAGTTTCTAAAAAATAAATAAAAGATCTAAAATTCTATCACGAAAAAATAAAATAATTTTCTAACATTAAATTAAATACTTCTTAATATTTGTCCAATAAATTAAATTATTCTTTAATATTCAGTGTACATATTAAATATATTTAATGGGAATAAGTAAACATTAAATTAGTGTGGTAAAATGGTGAAATACTCTCTCTCCTCGAAAATTGAATCCCACCTCTAACAATCTAAAATTTTACAAAAAAAATTAAAATAAATTGACTGAGCTCCCAACAATCAGAACGGGCCACGTCGACCCGTGACGCCACCTGACACACAAGGGCGTCAGCTTAGCAGGGTGTGGCGGGGGGAGGGCTCAGCCTCCCCTGTGCGCCTGGTCGCAGACATTTTAGCTAAAGCTTGTGCAGGCTCGTCAGCTAGAGGGCGTCACACCGGAAAAGGACCGACAACTTCATAACCACCACTGAAACGAAACATTAATTTGTCCACCACCGACACTGACAACTTCATGGCCACCACCGAAATCGACGATTCCAGTTACATTTGCTGCTACTTTGATATTTCTTCTCTGAAAGGATATGACAAGCCTGGAAATGGCTCGATACCATAAAATGATTTGTGGAATTATGGGCCAGAAGAACAAAATGCCAATGGTAAAATATATTGTTGAAGCTGGAATCGTCGTGGCTTCGTGGCCACCACCGAAATCGACGATTTTATAATATAGTACAGCTTTTATCAAAGGCAGAAGCTACACGTTAATGCATTAGTTGTTGTGGGCCAGTTATAAAAGCCCATTGGCCTTTTTTTTCCAAAATGGCGGGCCTGAATTGGGTCCGGATCAAGTTCAAGTTCAGTAGTACAACATTGGCTTAATAGCATTGTTGAAAGAATTTGCAATGTCTAATTTATTTTTAGGTTATGTTAAGACAATGAAGTTGTACATTGTATATTTTGAATATAAAATGAAGTTGTATAAAAAATGAAATGAAGTTATTTCACAGATAATGTGAGTACGAAAAATTTGAGTCTATAACAATTCCAGCAATACAGATAGAGAATACTGTTTGATTTAGTTTAATACTCCAACAAAATGTATAAAAACTGTAGTTCATCATCTAAAGTGGTTCTGTTTAGCTTTAATACAGATCCACAGGCTCTCCTGCCTTGACCAACAGCTCCATTGCCACATCCACATGCGGCGATCAAAGAATCCAGTAGCTCCTCGTCCGTAGCCAACAGAACCGTATGCCTCCTCTTCTTTTATTTCCGAACTTTTTATTAAAGTAAAATTTTGTATCACGTGATAATTTAAACCCTGGAAATGGCTCGATACTATAAAACATACTATTTGTGGAATTATGTGCCCGATGAAAAAACGCCAATGGTAAAATATATTTTTTTTTTTGAAGGAATTTTTTTGGTCTGGATTGGGTCTGGATTGGGTCCGAATCAAATGCAGTAGTACATCAGGTACAAGAGGAATGACCGCACACATAAAGTAAGTAGTTAAAAATATGGGCAATCAATTTTTAATTTTGTATTTGTTATAATTTGCAATTGTTTAACGTATGGTGTACTAATATGGATCAGATGATATACTATACTAGTGGCAATCGCATGGTATAACTGCATGCTCTATTGGTACGGGTGTCAATGCATGGTAATATCAATGTTCATTGTATATTACCAGTGTCCACCGCGTATTATACGAATGTCAACCTTGCGTCATACTGGTGTTTACTGCATGGTATACCTTGTCTCTAAAATTAACGATTAAGCACTGTAATACATGATTGAAAATATAATCATAATTGAACTATATTTGTAATATTAAATAGAAAAGTCTCTTTAATTATGGATAGTCTCCTTGATAAAAACACACATTAATAGAAATAATCAATGGATTCATTATTTCTTATTGGATAAATACATCACTAAGAAAAATGATCAAATGCATTGCAATGAAAGTACGAGTCATGGGTAGGGTATGAGTTTGTACATATTAATTTTAATAGGGTCTGGGTCTGGTTGGGTCGATATAAACCCAGACCTAGACCCTACTCATAGACTCATTAATTAAATCCTACCCATATATCTATTAGTTAGATCCTACTTAGATCCTAATTATTTTATTATGAAAATAATTATAATATATATATAAATTAACAAAAAAAATTCCAACGCCTAATTAGACAAACCTAATAGCTAACCAAAATAAATCATAATGCCTAACCAAAAAAATAATTTAATAATGATATATTTTATCAAATTTGTGATTTAAAATAATGTACTTAAGTTTGATATCTTATTTGACTCAACTCATTCAGTAGAATGTGCAAATAGTGTGAAATATGCTTTAGTAATTGACGATGTCGCCAATAAAATTTTACATATATATAATTCAAATTTTTTATTAAATAATCAAATTTTGAATAACTAATTAAGTAATTAAATTATATGAGTAAGAAGAGAGCAAAAAGATAATCACAAAGATTTATTCAGAAATCACATAAAAAATTAGCAAGAAATTATTTTATTTTTGGACTTTATATTTAACACTTGTGAATTTATTGATAACTTTTAAATCATGTTTATATAGATAGTTTAAATATTACTATTTGATTTGATTTAATTTGATATTATTTTTTTATTATATATAATTTGTTTTTTCTTAATTTTTATATGGATTATATTAAAATTTAAAGAGTTATAGTAAAAAGTAGCGGGTCTATAGATAAGATATGGATCCTTGATTAGGCCTTAGATTAGACCCTAGGGTTCGGGTTCGGATCTTTCTAAAAAATATCCATAGGATCGTGGATAGGTATAGATCCAACTAGAAAAATTAGGATATGGGTTGAATACTATCAATACACTACCCTACCCTACACATTATCAATTTGTCATCTTAGCGGCTAAACCTTCTTCGTGGAGACTCTCATTCAAACTCCATGCATCTAAACCCAATAAATCAACGGTCCTTGTATCAATCTGGATGGTGCTGCCCATTCCAATAGAGGTAACACTCAGTCTACGAATGTAAATGAGAAAAATACTCCTAAGAACATAAATTCTTTGAAAGATATACATAAAAATACATGTGGCTACGTTGTTCACGCATGCCAGCTCGTGTACCGGTCTTTGCAGAGACGTTAGACAAGGAAAAAGGCGAATTAGGTAGTTTTTGATTGGTCGCCCCCTTTCGTAAACTGAAATGTCAAGCTTGCGTGTAACAATTAAGATTGTGGACCTTGGTTTTTAATGACATGCACAAGCAAGCTTTTATAACGTGAATAAGATCAATTATCACACAAGTTAATTAGCATGATTGGCATTACACAACGTAGTTCTTCATGCGGCCAAACTCAGAGCCGTTCCAATCGTCGACAGGAAAATTGGTTTGAAATCCGGGTCGATTGGTCAGACCAGTTGACTGACGGTCGGACCACATTTTATTTTAAATATTATATATATATATATATAAATAATAGATGTTTATCTTAAAAATTATTAATTCCAGTAAGTGCATTAATTAAAAAAATTCAACACTTCTTCTACAATAAATACTATAATCTCTTTTACAATAAATACTACAATTTCTTCTACACATCCATTAAATTAAATTTATTTTCCACACGACATTCCTGTTTTCGTAAGAAAATTTTGGTTTAACCAAACTTACATTTTGCCCAATTTGGACCAAAATTCGAATGTACCAATTTTTCAATTTTGTCACTTTATTAGGTTGAACCAAGTTTGCATTTGTCCGATTGAACGAGAAATATTCTGGTTTGACCAAAATCTGAGTGTATCTATTTTTCTGACTCAGAATATCTTTGGAAATATGGTCCAAACGGTTGTATCGCTTGTCGGACCACTTGTCGGACCGCAAAATTAAAAACTATGCTAATGACGTTCTAGCTCTGAAATTGTAGTGCTGCAAGTCAAGAGGAGCAGAGGCACCCATGTGTTTCGTTGAAGGTTATAATGATTACGGGCCGAAACAAAAACAATTAATCTATTTTTTATACATGTGTGTGTATATACATACATACATATATATATATATATATATATATATATATATATATATATATATATGTATATATATACATATATATATGTATATATCACGACCGGTGCCCAAAATATATATGTATTTGCCTTAAACCATAAATTCTGAAAGTACAATAGTTTTACAAACATGGTCAAGTGCAAAAATAAATAAATGAAAACAAATTGCGTCCTTATCTTGGGAAAACATTACATATTGAATAATAAATTATAATTTATTTAACTCAAGATGTCCACACCTCAGTCCCGAAGTTGGACCAAGTAATTTGCAATATAGTTATAAAATAAGCTCCAAACGCACATCCACACCTAAGTCATTATTCACCTTTTCAACGACAGAGCCGTATAAATTGGAATTTTAGTAGTGAAATTTGATTTTTTGAAAGATTAATATTTACACAATAATACATGTCAGAGTTTAAATTTTGGATCTCTTTTATATATACATAATATTTTTTACCTTTAGACTACAAGGCATATAGAGAAATTCGATCATGGTCCTATTATAGCAAGATTGTAATTTTATTAATTTTTTATCAACTTGTGGATCAATAAACTATTACATCCACCGGGTAGAATGAGAGATTCAAGAATATATAAAATGTTAAAGAAATTAATTCGGAATGAGTATACAAGATGTACAAGAAAAACTCCAAAAATGATGTAGCCTATAGGCTATAGCTCTCTTTTTTTCGAATCGGGGCTTTTTTATAAAATAAATAGTACAGTTTAGTTTTAATGATAAGAATTGAACTATAAGCCTTCTTTAAATTAAGCAAAAACTATACAAGTAGACGAAATACATGATCGTACCTCTCCTTGCCTCCTCAGTCTCACAATATGCTCTAAAACAACCAGTGGTATAAATTGGGCCCGAGATCGAAAGATGCAGTTCAACAAATTTTGGGTCAGAGTCCAATATATAATAAGTACGGGTTAACCACAATTAATAGCCTTAGGTGGTAGACTCTATTTGCAGTCTATAATCGATAATCATGCATCGGAAATGGAATTAAGGAAGAAAAGTACGAGAAATGGTCAATCGCCCAAAAAGAAAGACAAATTACGCCATTGCCACAAAAGTTTAAGAGACGGCCAATTGCAGTTTCCAACGACAAATATTTTGATAATCTATAAGTCTAGTTCTGAGGCTCCAAAATAAGGAATCGTTAAATATTTATTGGAAAAATTTTGTTATTATTCAATAAATTTATTTTTTCCAAATCTAAATTAATCCCTCAATAAGTCTAAAGAAAAGAAGTGGTATAAAAAAAAATTAGGGTTTCCATATTCATGCATGCAGTGCATTAAGCCTTTCTTCCTTCCGTTTCTCGTCATCTATAAAAAGGCACCAGCACAACTCCTCAAAGATATTCCCACCCTAAACCTCTTGTAGAGCCAAACTCTGATCATTTCTAGCTTCACATTGGTGGTCAACAATGGCGGCTGAGGGGAAACTAAACAAACCAAGCCTACCGAGTTTCTCCTCGTCTGTTAGACTAAAGTACGTGAAACTTGGTTACCACTACTTGGTCTCCAACGCCATGTACCTTCTCTTGATGCCCATGATTGGAGTCACCCTAGCCCACCTCTCAACCCTAACCATTGAAGACCTCAACCAGCTCTATACCCACCTCGAGTTGAGCTCCATAGTGTTAGCCCTGTCCTCAGCTCTGGCCATCTTCACCCTCACCATCTACTTCATAACTCGTTCGCGAGACATCTTCTTGGTCGACTTCGCTTGTTACAAGCCCGGACTAGACCGCAAGTGCTCCATCGAGCTCTTCCACAAGCTGACCGCCAACTCGGGGAGCTTCACCGAGGAGAGTCTGACGTTCATGAGGAGGATCGTCGACAAGTCGGGCTATGGCGAAGTGACGTACGGGCCGGAAGGGTTGATGAAGATCCCGACGGACCAGTCGATGGTGGAGTCGATTAAGGAGAGTGACATGGTGATCTTTGGAGCCGTTGATGAGCTGTTGAGAAGCACTGGGATAAGTCCGCGGGAAATAGGGATTCTGGTGGTGAATAGTAGCTTGTTTAATCCCACGCCTTCGCTCTCGTCGAGGATCATCAACCATTATAAGCTTAGAGGGAATATCCTGAGCTATAACCTTGGTGGGATGGGGTGCAGTGCTGGTCTCATTTCTATTGACCTTGCAAAGGACCTTCTACAGGTTTTTTTAATTTAGTGACTACTATGAAAGATCATTATCGTTTTAATAAGAATTAGGATATAGAAATTGAGTCATATAGAAACCAACATAAAATTATCAATTGGCACTTAACTATTAGATATAAAAATTATGCTTGTTGCTCTTCATCAACATTACGTCAGATTAATTTTATCATTTGTTAAGAGCTCTTTTGACTGTATCATATTGTACTTTTACGTATAAAAAAAGCTCAGAAACTATTTGCGAATTTTCATAACTCATATGAAGTTTAATTAAGAACAAAATTTACTTAATTTATATTGATATGACGAATATGTCATTAATGAAAATTTGTACATGATCATAATACAATTTTCATTAATGACTGAAATGTTTACAATTTTAAATTGTTCTAAAAATAATTCCACATGTAATATGGAAGTAATTGCTATGAGAAATGGATCACGATATCCATTGATATTCCTACTAATAATTCATGAGATGCAATTTCGGCAAGAATTTTCACCTAACGATACTAAGGCCGAGGAAAAATATTAACCGTGTTACGTTTGGTGGCATCAGGTTCATCGAAACTCCTACGCGGTGGTAGTGAGTACGGAAAACATCACCCGCAACTGGTACAGCGGCAACGAACGACCGATGCTGGTCACCAACTGTCTGTTCCGGGTAGGAGCCGCAGCCATCCTCCTCTCCAACCGGTCGTCCGACCGCCGCCGATCAAAGTACAAACTCATGCACACAGTGCGTACCCACAAGGGAGCAGACGACAGGTGCTTCAACTGCGTCATGCAACAAGAGGACAGCGCCCAAAACCTCGGCGTCGCCCTCTCGAAGGACCTAATGGAAGTGGCTGGAGAGGCCCTTAAGACAAACATAACCACGTTGGGTCCCCTGGTCCTTCCAATATCCGAACAACTACTGTTCCTAATTACCTTGGTCGGGCGGAAGGTCTTCAAGATGAAGGTGAAATCTTATGTTCCTGACTTCAAGTTGGCGTTCGAGCATTTCTTCGTCCACGCTGGAGGGAGAGGAGTACTCGACGAGCTCGAGAAGAACCTTGTTCTTACAAAATGGGATATGGAGCCTTCGAGAATGACGCTTTACAGGTTCGGGAACACCTCTAGCAGCTCCTTGTGGTATGAACTGGCTTACTCTGAGGCTAAAGGGAGGGTCCGGAAGGGTGATCGGATCTGGCAGATCGGGTTCGGGTCTGGGTTCAAGTGCAACAGCGCGGTCTGGAGGGCTCTGAAGAACATTGACCCGGATATGTTAGGGATGAAGGGTGGTAATCCTTGGATGGACGAGATTGATCACTTCCCTGTTGATGTCTGAGATTTTTAGGTGTATTATGCATGCAAGTTGCTTGTTCTACTACCGCGGATAAGTTTGAAGTGCATCGGAACAGGTTAATTAGTTAACTACCAATAAATTGGCAATCGTATCAAGATTGTCCTTCGTTGTTCATCGTTGTTGGTGCAAGTTTATTTGGTGTAATTTCTTTGGATTTTAGTTGTAATTTAATGTGCTCATCTAGCTTTTAGTTGTTTGGTGTACCTCTATTTCGAAAAGTAAATTTGTTTTATTAAACACCGAGAGTTGTATACATGGAAAAAGAAGTGCAGCGCAGTGAGCAATGCCCAGCACAAACCATCAAAGACACAGTAACACATTGCCACAGCAGTAATTCAAAAATAGATAGAGAACTGTTTGATTTAGTTTAACACTCCAACAAAATATATAGATAATATAGTTCATCGTCTTAAGTTGTTCTGTTTGGCTTTACTACAGATTCATCGGCCCTCATGCCTTGACCAAAACTCCACTACCACATCCACATGCGACTATCAAAGGATCCAGTAGCTCCTCGTCCATAGCCAACAGAACCATACGCCTCCTCTTCTTCTAGTTCCGAATTTTTTTAAAGTAAAATTTTATATTAAACCTTGGGCTTTCTTGAAATTGTACCTTCATTGTGTATGCACTTTGGCTTCTAGTTCTTGGCATTCATATCCACCCACTAACTGAAGTTTCATGGCGAAAAGGTGATTCAATTTGGAACGTCATGTCTGTAGGCCAAGATGGTCCTCCAAAACTATAGGAAAAAACATACAGTACAAGAATGTTAAACAAGACAACATACTTGGAATGTCATACATGTGAATGTGATCCTTTCCTCTCATGTGATGATCCATATTGAATGGAGCATCCCATTCTTTACAGCACAAAAGTATCATACAACGTAAACAATAACGCTATCTATAAAAGTATTATAATGGATGATAGCATCAAAACATCTTATCCAAGGTATTTACGATTGGTGTGCTCTTTTCTGGTCCATAATCCCACAGATACTATATTTTGTGGTACATTAAAAATTATGTAAAGTTATATCACCTAAAATAATAACTTCTTTAAATTATTAAAAATTCATGGTCGCAAATTTAGAATATAACATTAAAATTTAATAACTCTTCTATCATAATAATAAATATTTTTCAAAAATAATTAGTGATAAATCTGCGTAAATTGATATTATTTAGTAAACATATATACTTTTACATATTCACAAATTAAAAAAAATGTAAGACACACTTTGTGGTAAACTAATCTATTTTACATCATAATTTATCTTCTCAATTATTTTCAAATGCTTCTTGACATTTTCTTCTCATTGAAAAAATATTCTAATCAAGTGTAGTATTTAAATAATGATATAAGTTAAAATTTTAGGTAGTATGAATATAGACAAATATATATTTTTTTAATTTAGGTATTTCATTATTAAAAAAATTAGTTTTATTTTTTTAAAATTTCCTTGTCCAATAACATATCTAGAATAATATTTTTCTCTTGTTCCACGCTAAAGAGAGAGGTATGAGATGAACATAACCACTTTGGGTCCATTGGTCCTTTTGACATCCGAACAACTATTGTTACTAATCAAGGAGGGATGTAGGGAAGATTGTCCCCACACAAAAAAATTATGGGTATATAATTAATAGAAAAAGAGTTTGACATATTTATATTGATTAGTTAACTTCCACAATTGAGAAAAAAAGACAAAATTATCTAAAGGTAAAATTGACAAAAAAAATTAAGATATTTTTGTTAACTCATAAAAATTTCTAAAGATTTTTTTTTAAAATTTTTTGTTGTTGTTCTCATTATATTCTAATATCGAATATTTTTTGTCAATTGCATTAAGTACATGAACATCTTATTTTCATAGTATAAATTTTTTGGATCGTCCAAGATGAAGGTGATACCCTATGTTCTTGACTTTAAGTTGAATTTTGAGATTTCTTCTTCCACTCTAGAGGGAGAGGAGTACTCGATGAGCTCGAGAATAACCTTGTTCTTACGAAATGGGATATGGAGCCTTCTAGGATGACACTTTTCAGGTTCAGGAACACCTCTAGCAGCTTCTTGTTGTATGAACTGGCTTACTCTGATGCTAAAGGGAGGGTCCGGAAGGGTGATCGGATCTGGCAGATCGGGTTCGGGTCTGGAGGGCTATGTAGAGCATTGACCCGACTTTATTATGGATGACGGGTGGTAATCCTTGGATGGATGAGCTTGATCACTTCCCTGTTGATGTCTTACATTTTTACTGTAGTTTGCATGCAAGTTGCTTGTTATACTATCGCGGATCGGTTTAAAGTGCATCGGATCAGGTTAATTAGTTAACTACCAATAAATTGGCAATTATATTAAGGTTGTCCTTAGTTGTTGGTTCAAGTTTATTAAACACCTAGAGTTGTATACATAGAAAAAGAAGTGAAGCGCAGTGAGCAATCACTAGCACAAACCATCAAAGATACAGTAACACATAGTCACCGCAGCTATTAAAAAATTCTCTGAGAAAATTCTTTCGTTTAGAATGCAGATCCAATGAATATCTTTCCGGTTTTGCACGTTTAGTATTCGAGTAAGTAGACAACTAATACAAATTTGAGTTGAATATAATTTTCAAAAATGATAAATTATCTAAACAAATATTTAACATTGATGTATTTCTAATGAGCAAAACTCAAAATTTGTTTAAGATAAAATAACTATATTCAATATTCAATGAATATAATTATAGAATTACTTTTAATAGAGTTTGTCACTATTTAAATTTGAATGTTTAACAAATATTTAATATTATTATAGTTTTAACTCAATTTTTACTGGCCCACGACAACTAATGCATTAACGTGTAGCTTCTGTCGTTGATAAAAGCTGTACTATATTATTGAGGCCACAAAGAGAGTGGTACTAATTCCCACGTTGGTTTATAGTTCGGCTAATCCGTAAGTATCAAATTATCGACTAATCTTTTTTTTTAGAACAAGAATATCTACTAACTTAGATCGGATACAAAAATTTTACTACGTTATTAAAATATATTAGTCTTTCGATTCACTTTTTTGTCTCAGAAAAAGTCAAAGTATAAGTAAACATTAACAAAATAAACTTTATTTGAAAGGAGTTTTTGGAATTCTCAGATAATTCCTTTTTGTATTATAATTATTAATTTAAAATTACAAGTTAGATATAAAAATATAATATGCGTGATAACGATTTTTTTAATGGTATATATATTACTCCAAATGAAAAGACCAAAGCATATTGTCTGCATCTGGTACACTCAAGTATAGATAAGTGTAGTCTCCAAAGCGTGCCTGGGATACAACAACTGATCCCGGAGTTAGTTGATTCAACACAATAAGTATTGTTGCTTCGACTAAGTGAAATAGAATGTTTAGGGCGTTTTAGCTGAGGCATGTGCAGGCTTGTCAGCTAGTGGGTGTCACACAGGAAAAAGACCGACAACTTCACAACCACCACGGAAACGAAACATTAATTTGTCCACCGACGCCAACTTCATGGCCACCACCGAAATCGACGATTCCAGTTACATTGGCTACTTGTTTGATGGTTCTTCTGTCTAAGGATATGACAAGCCTGGAAAAGGATCGATACTATAAAATGTACTATTAGTGGAATTATGGGCCATAAGAACAAAACGCCAATGGTAAAATATGTTGTCGAAGCTGGAATCGTAGTGGTTTCATGGCCACCTCCGAAATCGACGATAATATAGTACAGCTTTTATCGAAGACAGAAGCTACGCGTTAATGCATTAGTTGTCGTGGGCCAGTTAAAAGCCCATTGGCCTTCTTTTTTCCAAAATGGCGGGTCTTGATTGGATCCGGATCAAGTTCAGGTCCACTGGTTCAGTAGTACTGTAGTACCACAGAGACAAGAGGAATGATCGCATACGTTAAGTAAATAGTTAAAAGTATCCGCAATTCAATTTTGAAATTTTGTAATTTTTACGATTTACAATGGTTTAATGTATGGATCAGATTTTATACTAGTGCAAGCACATGGTATAAGTGCATGCTCTGTTACGGGTGTCAGTGCATGGTATATCAATTGTTCATTGTATATTACAAGTGTCCACCGCGTATTATACTAATGCCAACCGTACGTCATACCGGTGTTTACTGCATGGTATACATCGTCTCTAAAATTAACGATTAAGCACTATAATACATTATTCATAATTTTATCATAGTTGATGATAGTAACTATATTTGTAATATTAAATAGAAAAAAGTCTCTTTAATTATGGAGAAGTCTCCTTGATAAAAACATACATTAATAGAAATAATCAATGCATTCATTATTTCTTATTGGATAAATACAACAATAAGAAAAATGATCAAATGCATTGCAGAGGTATTAATGAAAGTAAACAATATCGAAAATGTCTATGGTTTTCTGCCTGAAAACTTCTTAGTCATTCAAACTCCATGCATCTAAACCCAATAAATCAATGGTCCTTGTATCAATCTGGATAGTGCTGCCCATTCCAATAGAGGTAAAACCCAATCTACTTCTTACTGCCAACCAATGAAAATTGATTCAAATAATTAGATATTTTGGTTTAGTTAACAAAGTTCTTTTCACAGTTACGAATGTAAATGAGAAAGACACTCCTAAGAACATAAGTTACTTGAAATATATAAATAAACATACATTTGGCGACGTTGTTTACGCATGCCGTTAGACAAGGAAAAAAGGCGAATTAGGTAGTTTTCGATTGGTCGTCCCCTTTCGTAATCTGAAATGTGAAGCTTGCGTGTGACAATTAATATTGTGGACCTTGGTATTTAATGACATCCACAAGCAAGCTTTTTTAACGTGAATAAGATCAATTATCACACAAGTTAATTAGCATGATTGGCCTTGCACCACAGAGTTCGTCATGCGGCCAAACCTTGTGACGTTCTAGCTCCGAAATTGTAGTGCTGCAAGTCAAAAGTTCAAAATTACGGGTCTTGATTTTTTTTTTTTTAATAAGTCATGGGAAAAAATACGTGACTTTGGTCATTCGCGATTTTTTTCCATAACTTTGATTACGGAAATTTTTTCCGTGATTTGGTAGTTAAGGGTAATTTTTCTGTGATTCGATCTAAGTCATAGAAATTTTTTTCAGTTATTCTACGAAGACACTAATTTGATAATTAAAATTTTAAGTACCATTTTCATAATTAACTATGAACATTAGCCCTTCTTTGATGAAAAAAATGATACATGATCGAACTAACTACCAGTGGTATAAATTGGGCCCGAGCTCGAAAGATGCAATTCGACAAATTTTGGTTCAGAGTCCAACATATATGTACGGGTTAACCACAATTAATAGCCTTTAGTGGTAGGCTCTCTTTCCAATCTATTATCTATAATCATGCGTAGGAAATGGAATTAAGGAAGAAAAGTACGAGAAATGGCCAATCGCCCAAAAAGCAAGACAAATTACGTCATTACTTCAAAAGTTTAAGAGACGGCCCATTGCAGTTTCAAACGACAAATAATTCGATACTTTATAGGTCTAGTTCTAAGGGTCCAAAATAGAAAATCGTTAAATATTTATTAGAAAATTTTGTTATTATTCAAACAATTTATTTTATTTAAATCTAAATTAATCACACAATAAATCTAAAGAAAAGACATAGTATAAAAAAATAGGGTTTCCATATTCATGCATCAATTCGTGCATGCAGTGCATGTGCATTAAGCCTTTCTTCCTTCCGTTTCTCATCATCTATAAAAGGTACCAGCACAACTCCTCAAAGCTATTCCCACCCTAAACCTCAAAGGGTTTTATCTAGATAGAGCCAAACTCTGATCATTTCTAGCTTCACATTGCTGGTCAACAATGGCGGCTGAGGGGAAACTAAACAAACCAAGCCTACCGAGTTTCTCCTCGTCTGTTAGACTAAAGTACGTGAAACTTGGTTACCACTACTTGGTCTCCAACGCCATGTACCTTCTCTTGATGACCGTAATTGGAGTCACCCTAGCCCACCTCTCAACCCTAATCATTGAAGACCTCAACCAGCTCCGTACCCACCTCGAGTTCAGCTTCATAGTGTTAGCCCTATCCTCACCTCTGGCCATCTCCACCCTCACCATCTACTTCATAACTCGTTCCCGAGAAATCTTCTTGGTCGACTTCGCTTGTTACAAGCCCGGAAATGACCGCAAGTGCTCCATCGAGCTCTTCCACAAGCTGACCGCCAACTCGGGGAGCTTCACCGAGGAGAGTCTGACGTTCATGAGGAGGATCCTCGACAAGTCGGGCTATGGCGAAGTGACGTACGGGCCGGAAGGATTGATGAAGATCCCGACGGACCAGTCGATGGTGAAGTCGATTAAGGAAAGTGACATGGTGATCTTTGGAGCCGTTGATGAGCTGTTGAGAAGCACTGAGATAAGTCCACGGGAAATAGGGATTCTGGTGGTGAATAGTAGTTTGTTTAATCCCACGCCTTCGCTCTCGTCAAGGATCATCAACCATTATAAGCTCAGAGGGAATATCCTGAGCTACAACCTTGGTGGGATGGGGTGCAGTGCTGGTCTCATTTCTATCGATCTTGCAAAGGACCTTCTACAGGTTTTGTATTTAGCAACAACAATTAAAGATTCTTATTTTATTCAACAAAATTGAGGATATAGAAATTGAGTCATATCGCAACAACCATAAAATTATCACTTGGCACTTAACTACTAGATATAAAAATTATGCTTGTTGTTCTTCATCAACATGACATCAAACTTACTTCATCATATGTTAAAAGCTCTCTTGATAGTATCATAGTGTACTTTTACGTATCAAAAAAGCTCAGAAACTATTTGCAAATTTGCATAACTCATATGGACTTTAATTAAGAATAAATTATACATAATTCATATTGATATGACAAATATATTAATCATAAAAATTTGTACATGATGAGAATGCAATTCGGCATTCTCATAAATGACTGAAATTTGTTACACTTTTAAATTGTTCTAAAAAGAATTCCATATGAAATATCGAAATAATTACTATGAGAAATGGATCACGATATCCATTGATATCCTACTAATAATTCATGAGATGCAATTTCAAAAAAATATTTTACCTAACTATACTAAGGCCGATGAAAAAAATTAACTGTGTTTCATTTGGTGGCATCAGGTTCATCGAAACTCCTACGCGATGGTAGTGAGCACGGAAAACATCACCCGGAACTGATACAGCGGCAACGACCGACCGATGCTGGTCACCAACTGTCTGTTCCGGGTAGGAGCCGCAGCCATCCTCCTCTCCAACCGGTCGTCCGACCGCCGCCGATCAAAGTACAAACTCATGCACACAGTGCGTACCCACAACTACTGTTCCTAATTACCTTGGTTGGGCGGAAGGTCTTCAAGATGAAAGTGAAACCCTAAGTTCCTGACTTCAAGTTGGCGTTTGAGCATTTCTTCGTCCACGTTGGAGGGAGAGGAGTACATGACGAGCTCGAGAAGAACCTTGTTCTTACGAAATGGGATATGGAGCCTTCGAGAATGACGCTTTACAGGTTCGGGAACACCTCTAGCAGCTCCTTGTGGTATGAACTGGCTTACTCTGAGGCTAAAGGGAGGATCCGGAAGGGTGATCGGATCTGGCAGATCGGGTTCGAGTCTGGGTTCAAGTGCAACAGCGCGGTCTGGAGGACTATGAAGAGCATTGACCCAGCTATGTTAGGGATGAAGGGTGGTAATCCTTGGATGGATGAGATTGATCACTTCCCCTTTGATGTCTGAGATTTTTGGCTGTAGTTTGCATGCAAGTTGCATGTTCTACTATCGTGGATCGGTTTAAAGTGCATCAGATCAGGTTAATTAGTTAACTACCAATAAATTGGCTATCGTATTAAGGTTGTCCGTCATTGTTGGTGCAAGTTTATTTGGTGTAATAATAATAAATAATTAGTGATAAATCTGCATAAATTGATATTATTTAGTAAACATATATACTTTCATATATTCACAAATTCAAAAAATATTTTAAGACACACTTTGTGGTAGACTAATCTATTTTACATCATAATTTATCTTCTCAACTATTTTCAAATGTTTCTTGACATTTTCTTCTCATTGAAAGAAACTATTTCAATCAAGTATAATATTTGAATAATGATATAAATTAAAGTTTTAGGCAATTTGAATATTGACAAATATATATATTTTAAAAAACTTAGGTATTTATTATTAAAATTTTTTTTTGATGTTTTCTTATCCAACAATATCTCTAAAATAAAATTTCTCTCTTGTTCCACGCTTGAGAGAGAGAGGCATCGGACGAACATAACCACGTTGGGTCCATTGGTCTTTTTGATATCCACACAACTATTGTTCCTAATGAGGGACATATGCAGTGAAAATTGCTCCCACAATAAAATATGGGTATAAAATTAATAGAAAAAGAATTTGCTATATTGATATTGACTAGTTTATTTTTACAATTGAGAAAAAAAACAAAATTGTCTAAAGATTTAATTAACACAACAAAATTTTAAGATATTTTTGATAACCCACGAACTCTTAAAGAAAAAAATTAAATTTTTTTTTTGCTCTCATTTATATTCTAAAATCGAATATTTTTTGTCAATTACATCAAGTACATGAATATCTTATCTCCATAGTATAAAATTTTTAAATCTGTACAAGATAAAAGTGAAATCCTATAATCTTGACTTTAAGTTGGCGTTTGAGCATTTCTTCATCCACGCTAGAGAGAGAGGAGTAAACAACCTTGTTCTTACGAAATGGGATATGGAGCCTTCCAGAATGACACTTTACAGGTTCTGGAACACCTCTAGCAGCTCCTTGTTGCATGAACTGGCTTACTCTGATGCTAAAGGGAGGGTCCGGAAGGGTGATCGAATCTGACAGATCGGATTCGGGTCTCGAGAGCTATGTAAAGCATTGACCCGGTTATGTTATGGATGAAGGGTGGTAATCCTTGGATGGATGAGATTGATCACTTCCCTGTAGATGTCTGAGATTTTTGCTATAGTTTGCATGCAAGTTGCTTGTTATACTATCGCTGATCGGTTTGAAGTGCGTCGGATCAGGTTAATTAGTTAACTACCAATAAATTGGCAATTATATTAAGATTGTCCTTCGTTGTTGGTTCAAGTTTATTAAACACCTAGAGTTGTATACATAGAAAAAGAAGTGGAGCGCAGTGAGCAATCACTAGCACAAACCATCAAAGATGCAGTAACACATAGCCACCGCAGCTATTAAAAAATTCTCTTAGAGAGAAAATTCGTTCGTTTAGAATGCAGATCCAATGAATATCTTTTCGGTTTTGCACGTTTAGTGTTCGAGTAAGTAGATAATTAATACAAATTTGAGTTGAATATAATTTTCAAAAAATGATAAATTATCTTAACAAATATTTAACATTGATGTATTGATATATTTCCAATGAGTAAAACTCAAAATCTGTTTAAGATAAAATAACTATATTCAATATTCAATGAATATAAAATGCAGTATATTATAGAATTACTTTTAATAGAGTTTGGCACTATTTTAATTTGAATGTTTAACAAATATGTAATATTTTTATAGTTTTAACTCAATTTTTACTGGCCCACGACAACTAATGCATTAACGTGTAGCTTCTGTCTTTGATAAAAGCTGTGCCACAGAGACTGGGACTAATTCCCACGTTGGTTTATAGTTCCGCTAATCCTTAGGTATCAAAATATCTACAAATCTTTTTTTAGAGCAAAAATATCTACTAACTCAGATCGGATACAAAAATTTTACTACGTTATTAAAATTTATTAATCTTTCGATTCACTTTTTCGTCTCAGAAAAGGTCAAAGTATAAGTAAACATTAACAAAAATAAACTTTATTTGAAAGGATTTTTTGGAATTCTCAAATAATTCATTGTTGTATTATAATTATTAAATTAAGATTACAAGTTACATTTATAAATATAATATGCGTGATAACGATTTTTTTAATGGTAGATATATTATTCCAAATGAAAAGAGTTGCACCAAAGCATATTGACTGCATCTGGTACACTTAAGTATAAATAAGTGTAGTCGCCAAAGCGTGCCTGGGAATTGGGATACACCAACTAATCCCGGAGTTAGTTGATCAAAATAAGTATTGTTGCTTGGACGATATCCAAATCAATAAACGATAGTCAAAATTTTATACAAACTTCCTGAAACTATGTACTTATCATTAATTAAAATACAAATTGGAATCTTCCATCTGAGTTGAAGAAAGCCGTACCGACATTACGTCATAGAAGCATATAATGTTTAGGCATTTTAGCTCGACTACGTGAAATAGAATGTTTTAGGAATTTTAGCTAAAGCATGTGCAGGCTTGTAAGCTAGAGGGCGTCAAACCGGAAAAAGACCGACAACTTCATAACCACAACTGAAACGAAACATTAATTTGTCCACCGACACCGACAACTTCACGGCCACCACCGAAATCGACGATTCCAATTACATTTGCTACTTGTTTGATGATTCTATAATTTAGTACAGCTTTTATCGAAGACAGAAGCTACACGTTAATGCATTACAGCATTAGTTGTCGTGGGCCAGTTATAAAGCCCATTGGCCTTCTTTTTATCCAAAATACATGTGGCGGGCCTGGATTGGGTCCGAATCAAGTTCAAGTTCAGTAGTACCACAGAGACAAGAGGAATGACCGCACACGTTAAGTAAATAGTTAAATTACCACCAAAAAAAGTAAATAGTTAAAAGTATCGGCGATCAATTTTGAAAATTTGTATTTGTTACGATTTACAAATATTTAATATAAATTTGAGAGAATGTAATATTAAATAGAAAACGTCTCTTTAATTATGGAGAAGTCTTCTTGATAAAACACACATTAATAGAAATAATCAATGCATTCATTATTTCTTATTGGATAAATACAACAATAAGAAAAATGATCAAATGCATTGCAGAGGTATTAATGAAAGCAAACTATATCGAAAATGTCTTATGGTCTTCTGCGTGAAAACTTCTTAGTCATTCAAACTCCATGCATCTAAACCCAATAAATCAATGATCCTTGTATGAATATGGATGGTGCTGCCCATTCCAATAGAGGTAACACCCGATCTATTTCTTACTGACAAATAATAAACATTGATTCAAATAATTAGATATTTTTGGTTTGTTTAAAAAGTTCTTTTTTACAATTTCGAATGTAAATGAGAAAGACACTCGTAAGAACATAAGTTATTTGAAAGATATACATAAAAATACATGTGACAATGTTTGTTCACGCATGCTAACTCGTGTACTGGTCTTTGCAGGGACGTTAGACAAGGAAAAAAGGCGAATTAGGTAGTTCTTGATTGGTCGTCCCCTTTCGTAAACTGAAAGGTGAAGCTTGCGTGTAACAATTAAGATTGTAGACCTTGGTTTTTAATGACATCCACAAGCAAGCTTTTTTAACGTGAATAAGATCAATTATCACACAAATTAATTAGCATGATTAGCCTTGCACCACAGAGTTCGTCATGCACTTAAGATGATGATCTACATTATCTATTATATTTTGTTGGAGTGTTAAACTAAATCAAACAGTTCTCTATCTATTTTTGAATTACTGCTGCGGCTGTGTGTTACTGTATTTTTGATGGTTTGTGCCGGGGATTGCTCACTGCGCTGCACATCTTTTTCTATGTATACAACTCTAGGTGTTTAATAAATCATATACTTTTCGGAAAAAAGAAGACGAGATAAAGGTACACGAAACAAATAAAAACTAGACGAAAACATTACATTAGCGCCTCGAAAGACAACTAATACGCCTCGAAAGACAACTAATACGCAAAGAAATAACACCAAATAAACTTGCACTAACAACGAAGGACAACCTTCTTAGTACGATTACCAATTTATTGATAGTTAACTAATTATCCAGATCCGATGCACTTCAAACCGATCCTCTGTAGTAGAACAGGAAACTTGCACGCAAACTACAGCTAAAAGTCTCAGACATCAACAGGGAAGTGATCAATCTCATCCATCCAAGGATTTCCACCCTTCATCCCGAACATAGCCGGGTCAATGCTCTTCATAGCCCTCCATACCGCGCTGTTGCACTTGAACCCAGACCCGAACCCGATCTGCCAGATCCGATCACCCTTTCGGACCCTCCCTTTAGCCTCAGAGTAAGCCAGTTCATACCACAATGAGCTGCTAGAGGTGTTCCCGAACCTGTAAAGCGTCATTCTCGAAGGCTCCATATCCCATTTCGTAAGAACAAGGTTCTTCTCGAGCTCGTCGAGTACTCCTCTCCCTCCAGCGTGGACGAAGAAATGCTCAAACGCCAACTTGAAGTCAGGAACATAGGGTTTGACCTTCATCTTGAAGACCTTCCGCCCAACCAAGGTTATTAGGAACAGCAGTTGTTCGGATATCGGAAGGACCAGTGGACCCAACGTGGTTATGTTTGTCTTAAGGGCCTCTCCGGCCACTTCCATTAGATCCTTCGAGAGGGCTACGCCGAGATTTTGGGCGCTGTCTTCTTGTTGCATGACGCAGTTGAAGCACCTGTCGTCTGCTCCCTTGTGGGTACGCACTGTGTGCATGAGTTTGTACTTTGATCGGCGGCGGTCGGACGACCGGTTGGAGAGGAGGATGGCTGCTGCTCCTACCCGGAACAGACAGTTGGTGACCAGCATCGGCCGTTCGTTGCCCCTGTACCAGTTCCGGGTGATATTTTCCGTGCTCACTACCATCGCGTAGGAGTTTCGATGAACCTGATGCCACCAAATAATAGACAGTTAATTTTTTCATCGGCCTTAGTATAGTTAGGTAAAATATTTTTTTTAAAATTGCATCTCATGAATTATTAGTGGGAATATCAATGGATATCGTGATCCATTTCTCATAGTAATTATTTCGATATTTCCTATGGAATTATTTTTAGAACAATTTAAAAGTGTAAAAAATTTCAGTCATTAATGAGAATTGTATTCTGATCATGTACAATTTTTATGATTAACATATTTGTCATATCAATATGAATTAATTATTCTTAATTAAAGTCCACATGAGTTATGGAAATTTGCAAATAGTGTCTGAGGTTTTTTTTATACGTAAAAGTACACTACGATACTATCAAAAGAGCTTTTATCAAATGATAAAGTTAATTTGATGTAATGTTGATGAAGGGCAACAAGCATAATTTTTTAATCTAATAGTTGAGTGCCAAGTGATAACTCTATGTTGGTTACCATATGACTCAATTTCTATATCCTAAATTTTATTTAGAAAAATACTGATCTTTAATAGTAGTCACTAAATAAAAAAACCTGTAGAAGGTCCTTTGCAAGGTCAATAGAAATGAGTCCAGCACTGCAACCCATCCCACCAAGGTTATAGCTCAGGATGTTCCCTCTAAGCTTATAATGGTTGATGATCCTCGACGAGAGAGAAGGCGTGGGATTAAACAAGCTACTATTCACCACCAGAATCCCTATTTCCCGTGGACTTATCCCAGTGCTTCTCAACAGCTCATCAACGGCTCCAAAGATCACCATGTCACTCTCCTTAATTGACTCCACCATCGAATGGTCCATCGGGATCTTCATCAACCCTTCCGGCCCATACGTTACTTCGCCATAGCTCGATTTGTCGAGGATCCTCCTCATGAACGTCAGACTCTCCTCGGTGAAGCTCCCCGAGTCGGCGGTCAGCTTGTGGAAGAACTCGATGGAGCACTTGCGGTCAGGTCCGGGCTTGTAACAAGCGAAGTCGACCAAGAAGATGTCTCGAGAACGAGCTATGAAGTAGATGGTGAGGGTGGAAATGGCCAGAGCTGAAGACAGGGCTAACACTATGAAGCTGAACTCGAGGTGGGTACAGAGCTGGTTGAGGTCTTCAATGGTTAGGGTTGAGAGGTGGGCTAGGGGGACTCCAATTATGGGCATCAAGAGAAGGTACATCGCGTTGGAGACCAAGTAGTGGTAACCAAGTTTCACGTACTTTAGTCTAACAGACGAGGAGAAACTCGGTAGGCTTGGTTTGTTTAGTTTCCCCTCAGCCGCCATCGTTGACCACCAATGTGAAGCTAGAAATGATCAGAGTTTGGCTCTATCTAGATAAAACCCTTTGAGGTTTAGGGTGGGAATATCTTTGAGGAGTTGTGCTGGTGCCTTTTATAGATGATGAGAGACGGAAGAAAGGCTTGGTGCACTGCATGCATGGATTGATGCATGAATATGGAAACCCTGTTTTTTTGTTTATTTACCACTTCTTTTTTCAGACTTGTTGAACAGATTAATTTAGATTTTAAAAAAATAATTTTTTTGAATAATAACAAAAATTTTCAATAAATATTTGAAGATTTCCTATTTTGGAGCCTTAGAACTAGACCTATAAATTATCAAAGTATTTGTCCTTAGAAGCTGCAATTGGCCGTCTCTTAAACTTTTGTGGCAATGACGTAATTTGTCTCTTTTTTTGGGCGATTGATCATTTCTCGTACTTTTCTTCCTTAATTCCATTCCGACACATGTTTATCGATTATAGATTGGAAAGAGAGTTTACCACCTAAGACCATTAATTGTGGTTAA
>SOPF01026973.1:0-20757 GCA_012979155.1 Hypericum perforatum
ATAATTGGGAAGCCGACCGGCCTAATACGTATAACAACATTATGCTACTTATAAAAAATAACAGTATTATGTCTATGATTTGTTAAAATATCCAATGATAAGTTGGTAATCGGATCCGGATGAAAATATACTGTGATCTAATTGTTCCATATAAAAGGATGAAGCTCAAGCATGTCATTTTAGAGGAATCTTCTTCGGATAAAGAAAAAGCACAAGGACCAATGTCATTATATTTTTTCCACTTTAGATCACAGATCCCAATGTCGAAACATATGTTTCGTGCCTTCTAAAACGGCAAAAAAGTTACTGCCGAGCCTGCAACTTGGACCATAAAGAGAACAACAAAGCTAGACGCTCCTATAAAACATCGTCTTTTATGTTCCAACAAATACTGGAGACTTGTCTTCTTATCGTTCTTTAGACATTTTTTTTTGTTATTATCACTTTTTGTATTCCCAAGTTTTGAAATTGGCATTTATTCGTTTTCCGGCGTGCCATATTTTCTATTTTTTCGTTCAGAAATCGAACACTATCCATTAAAAAAACATAAACTTGAACTGAAGGCTTCCACAAATAATTCAAATCTTTAAAACGAACATATATTGTTGTGTCCTACTTCACCTCGAATGAGGTTTTAATGGTTTTCCACTAGACTATTTATCTCTTCAATAAAGCAAAAGAAACCAATAGCGGTTGTTTCACAATACTATATTTTTCATTATTTTATTTTATGTCACATACTAAATTATTTAAGTCATATTTGACTCAGATACAACAAAAATGTCCAAAAAAATTATATTGAATGTTAACACGATTAATCAAAATTTAAACATTTGATTAAGATAAACTGATCATTATTTGAATAAACATAGAATTATGCTATTTTTAGTGAGATCCATAATTACATGACTATCAATTATTAGAGAGATATTTTTTCCTCCTCTTGATTTAATCCACGGTCCCTTGATGATTGAACATGTCTAATCTAAGCCCTACAAAATCTCACTTTCTCTTCTTTTTTTTTTAACACCCCGTTAGGGGCTGGGTTTCCCCTATATTTAAAAAAGTTCAAAATACAAAAAAGAGGAGAAAAAACAGTGCTCAAGCCCGTAAAGCCAATAGGCCAACAGTCCTGGCGAACCGGCGGGGAAAATCTCACTTTCTCTTATTACAAAGCAAATGGGAATTGCTTCATGTCAGTAAAGAACGCAAGGGAATATCTGAATTGGAATATCTTTAGTGTTGTCTTGTCTCTTTAATAAAGAAAATCTGTCCCTTTATTGGACTTATAAAACTGGTAACACTTATTTGAACCACCAAACCCCAAAAATTTATGCATAAACCCTCTCACAGGTAAGCTCATTGCTTGTTCCTTGAGTCCTTCCCTTAGAAAATCTCCCTTAGTATACACTCAAAGAACAACAAAATTTCCTAGCATTTATAAAACCCACCAAGCAATTTCTATCTCTCTTTGCCTGATTTGATTTGATTTGATCAAATCAAATCAAACCCACAAGCCAAAATGTCCATAATCTCACAAAACACACCTCTTGTTGCTTACCCAAACACATTTGCCTCCAACCCACCACCACCACCAACGACGATAACTTCGTCGAATTCGAATGGGTCGTTCGGGACAGTGTTCATTGTCCTAGCTGTGATTGTAGTTGTCTCAGGCATTGCTTGCTGCCTAGGCAGGATCTGCAATAAGAACAAGAACAAGAGCAAGCAGAAGCCCAACAAGCACAGCCTGGGCCCAAGCTCTAGGCCCACCAAGGAGAAGGGTGGGAAGAAGGAGAGGGAGAGGGAAAGTGATGTTGAGTTTGGGTTTGAGAAAGGGTTCCCAACTGTGAGATCCGGGCCCATTAAGAATGGAGATCCAAGAGGGTTCAAGCCACCTGGCAATGGCGGTAGTGGCCGTTTCAAAGGTGAAAGCTTCAACCCTGTTGAAATGATGGGCCCATAGAATGGCCCAATGTAATAATCACTTTCAAGTTTGTACTTCGGCCCATCCTTCCTTTTATATTTATCTTTTACCCTTTTTTAGGTTTTTAGTTGTAGTTGCAGCTTTTATGTATGTGTAGCCATGGCTCATGGCTTGTGAAATTGGAATATTCGAATATGGTATGCAAAAACATCTCAAAGTGAGGATCGCTTACTTTTGAACGTACTATATCGAGCAACATCGACTTTTATTATAGTTATTCTATTTATATAATACTCGAACCCGAAACGTTAATCATATTGATACTTGCTTTTAATATTAGGCTAAACATATACATGATCCGGCTGTCATTTTCGCCCCCGGGTCAAAATTGGTCAAAATGTGATCCGGCTGTCATTTTCGTAATGATTCTTGGGATTGTGTTAACAAAGGTAATAATGATCTGTTATGGGTCATTTTCATTTTTCACCCACACAAGCCAAACTTTTTACCCAACCAATGAGAATTTCCTCTCTATTTTATCATTTACCACACTCGATGATAATCTCATTTGTCATATTTCTCAAATGTGTACTAATTGCACTTCAGTACAATATTATTACTCTCATCAAACCCTTTCAAAACGAATTTTTAACAAATGAATTTTTTTTTTGGTTGAATTAACAAGTGAAATTTACAATAACGAAATTATATCAGTCGATCTAGTAGTAATTATAAAGAAGTAAATATATAGACACACGCGAAAGTGAAAGAGGAGAGAAACAGGGAAAGGAGGTAGCTTTAAGGAGACATGAGAGCAGTGGAATGGCTTAGGCCATTTGTGGCCTCCGAAGCATGGGACTATTGCGTTGCTTGGAAGTTGGGCGACGACCCTTCAAGGTCCATAAAAACACTAATCTTCCTTGCTTTTTCTTTCTGGTCGAGAAAGTTGTTAACTTTACTTCAACCAGATGAAACTCGAACCTGAACTAGTCGGCTCTATTGGGTACCATAAATTGTTGCGTAATTGTAGGTTCTTCGAGTGGATTGGTTGCTGTTGCATTGGTGGTGGTGGTTATGGTTGTATGACTGAGGACGAGAGTCAAATGGGTTATTGCAAAGATGCCACCTTTCAGCATCCTGTAAGGACAAAGGCTTGTCAGGCTCTCTCCAATTTCCCTGCCTATATACCTCTGTATGAAGGGTAATGTATAGATGCCTCCTCTGTTTATCTTTGCTGTTAATGTTGATGGTATCGGAGAGAATCCACGTCGGAAATTGTAAGTGGGTTGTTGTGCTGGTTTATAAGAGTCAATTGCTCTAACGATAGCCTGCAGTTCTGGTGTGAATTTTGATTATGTGTGGATTGGTGAAATCAGGGTTCATGGGGAGGTGGTGATGGCGGGTAAGACAGCTTGGATTTACCAATCAAGTGCCTCGAAAGTGAGTTTCTCATTGTCACGGAGGGGTTTTTTTTTCGTGTTTTACTACTCGGACCAACTTTGACGGGTAATGTATTGGAATTATGATGGACCATTTGCAGGCCATAACAAAATTAGTTGTCGTGTATTGGCAGGAGTTTCTTGGAACTCAAGTTCTGATCCCTATCAGTTGTGGACTGATTGAGCTCTTTGCGTTCAGACATGTAAGTTCTTGGGATTCAGGACACATCTACTTCAGTTCAATGAATTGCTTAACTTTGCTCCGAATTCGTATTGATGAAACACCAAGTTCTGCTGTTGTTTCCTCAGATTGCAGAGGATGATATCACTGCAAGGTTGATCCCATGTGAGTTCAGAGTTGCAGATGCATATCCGAACGCGAGAGGAATAGATGAACTTAGCCTAGAGGATCAGCTGCAGATATCTATGCCATTCTTGCAACTACTCCAACAACCCCAGTTGCAGAAACCGAACGTCCGTTCTAATCTCAAGGGATCGTCGAGCAGTTCTTTCTTTTCGAAGGAACATCAGGTTTTTGTTCCATATGCAGCAAATAACATGAAGATGCCAGTAGCAACGTTTTCTGATAGTCGAAAAGAAATGAAGTCAAGAGCAGATAAGCTTAAACCAAAGAATTTTATGGTGGAGAGGAGGAGGGCTAATATCAAGCAGTTGCTCCATACTCTACGTGCTCTGGTACCCAACATATCAAAGGTAATAATATCCATATTCATTATTTACCTGCTCAATATATTTGTTGGTTCTCTTGCACACATCGGAGAGTAATCTATTCTCTCTCCATAAGATGGATCGAGCAGCTATTGTTGAGGATGCGATTGAGTACATTGTCAAGTTAGAGAAGGAACTCAAGCAGCTACAGGATGAACTAAAAGAGATCGAAGAAGAGGAATGCACAAAAAGCAAAGAACAAGCACCTCATGAAACAGCTGGGGTACTAAGATTACCATGAAAAAGAGTGTTCTTTTGTGCTTTGGAAAGCTTCATCGTATCCTATATAATCTTGTGTGTTGATTGTTTAGCAGCTGCAATTGGAAGTGAACCAGATCAAGGAGAGAGATTTCTTGCTTAAGATCTTACATGAAGAGATAAAAGGAGGATTTGGGAAGTTGATGGATGCTATATTTTCTTTAGCCCTCCAAGTTGTTGATGCAAACATCATCACATCCAGTGGAAAGGTCTTAAACATTATCAGGGTTCAGGTAAGATCTAAAGTGAAGCACTATATTTCTTCTTGTTCTTTACCACTTTACAATATGTGCATTATAATTCTCTCTCTACAAGGTAATCTCAAGATCTGCATTATACATACTTCTGTTGAATATTATAAGATACTCTGATATGTCATGGCTTTTTGGTTTCTTCTGCAATTTACAAGGCAATCAACGAGGATCTTCGACCTGAAAAGTTAACGGAGTCGTTGATCAAAGCGATAAGGTCCAGAATTCAGCAGTAAATACAAAAGCAGATACAAGCATTTTCCGATTCTGTATGTTGGCAGCCTAGTGCATGTCTCTCTGTTTCAGTACAGATTGTGCTCAGATTAGATTTTAACCCTTTGCTTCCTTCGAATTGGCAAATGAAAGTAAAAAAACAAAAACTCAAGATCATTGTTTCACTCTGCAATTGATCAATTCTAATGAAAAATCAGAAGCATATACACCAACTTGGACCACACATATCTACAATAATTAAAAATAAATAGTTCTGCAGACTAGCATATACACCAATTGATGCATACAATTTGTGATACACTCCATGCTTTTTAAGCACATAATCAAGAGTTTCTCCGAAGAAGTGTGGATACTTCACTCGTCGTAGAAGGATCACTGATCCCCGCCAGCTGATTGCAGCCATAGCACACAGTGTGATTATATTTAAGAATAAGGCTCCATTCTGACATGTGTACAACTAGACAACAAGATCTCGCGGCCAATTTCTTTCGAGTTGGCCTGCACTGCGTGGTTTTGTTGTTATGCCAAAATTTATAAGCCATATCTTCGATGAGAATTGCTGCTTCCATTTTTAGTCATGGCTTTTGTTTCAGATTCACCACTTGTGTACTCTCCTGAAGTTGGTACTGAAGTTCGTAGTCCAGAATCTTTAGAGGAGAAGTCTCCACTAAACGTGTCAAACTCCGAGCTTTCGCCACCACCAAGTGCCATTTTCCTGAACTTGGCGATATCTCGGTTGTATTGACCAGAATCATATACAGTGCTTTGGCCGTATTTCACACCGTTGCTGAGATCAGACATTTCACCTTCACAGTCCAAACTTCTTACCACCTACAAGAAGATCAGAAGATCTACTCTTATGTTCCTGTCTTAACTGTACTTCAAACAATGGACAATAAGGACTAGCAATATCACCTGTGCCATGCGAGGCCTCTTCGGAGCAGAATGGCGAACACAAGCAGCCGCTGTCTCCACCATCCTTAGCATCTCCCTCTCTACGTAATGCTTCTGAAGCCGTGGATCAACTAATTCACTAAGATCCCCGGTATCAAGAGCACGGATAAGAGCCGGACGAGCCTGTCAAGTTATTAAACGATATAATTAGATGGATGGAAGCATCTTTTTTGTGATCAACTTAGCACTTGAGCCAATGAAGATAATCTTAGGCATAAAAGAGCACAGTATAACTGGAGGAAAATTATGGTGCATACCCATTCAACTAAACTTTCATCCCCTAAAGGTTGGGTTGGATCGACCGGCTTGCGCCCAGTTATAAGCTCTAGAAGCACGACTCCGAAAGAAAATACATCAGACCTATCCGTCAGCTTTCCGCTTGATGCATACTCTGGTGCTAGATACCTGTGAACAATTGTCGCAGCAATTTGAGATCACAGATTGTTTAAACACACAAAACATGATTTGTACTCTTAAATCTTATCGAAATGGTGTCAGCATATTCTTGTTTTTATCCAAAGATCTCCTTATTTGAAAAAACCAGCTTCTTGTTTGTGTTCAAGTAAACTTGTTCTTATAATACATACCCGAACGTTCCCATCACTCGAGTAGATACATGGGTCTGGGTGGTATCGTTTAGCCTGGCAAGCCCGAAGTCAGCGACCTGCAAAATGTTGCAGCGAGTTTTCCAGCAGAGAAGTTATGTCACTAGCAGCTTAAAATTGTTCTTAGAATCTAAACAATGCTTGCCTGTGCTTCAAAATCATCATCCAACAAAATATTGGCAGACTTTATGTCTCTGTGTATGACAATTGGATGGCCTATATAATTGAGAAGAATCATTAGCTTAAATTTAAATCTCATTGGCACTAAATTCAATCGATTAAGACAGAAAATGTACTTACAATCTTCATGCAAATAGGCCAAACCCTTTGCAGAACCAAGAGCAATCTTGAGTCTTTTGGACCAATCCAACACTGGCAACCCTTTGGCTGCAAGATTGCAACAAAATTTCATCAAGACAAACAATGCAAGAAACTTTCTGAAATCCGAAAGCGAAGGGGAAAATTCTTACAATGCAAGTGATGCTCAAGAGTGTTGTTCGGAACAAACTCATATATAAGCACACGTTGGTTCTCAGCGATGCTATAGCCAACCAAGGAGACCAAATGCCGGTGATGGACACGGCTGATGATCTCCACCTCGGCTTTAAACTCCCTGTCTCCCTGCCCGCTGCCCGCCTTGAGCTGCTTGACGGCGACTATCTTCCCGTCCTGCGTCCGTCCCTTGTAAACACACCCAAATCCACCCTCACCGATGATGTTTTGGCGTGAGAATGCGTTCGTCATTTCCATGACATCCTCGTAGGTGAAGAAGGACTTGGCACCACCTAATCCCCCGTCCGGGGGGGTGTACCTCTGACTCCCGTAGCTATCTCCGTGAGGCGAATGAGGAACTACTTGTGAACCATATGAGTAATTCGCTGAGCCAGAGAACCCCATCGAATTATGTTGTTGCTGCTGCCCCTGCCCGTAGTAGTATCCACCATCTACATAAAACAAAACCAAGAAACCAATATGATCACTACACCAACGTATCGAATTAGCATATATACCGACTATCTTCACATACCAACACTATCTTTTTCATGGAGTTCTTGAGTAGGTGAACCTTCGAACCAACTAAAGGCCGTACAACATTTTCATTTCCAACCCAGAATGCTATCGGAATCAACAAAATCTTTGTATCTAATCCAAAATACGTACCAGCTTGGACGGTGAAGCTCTTGGGAGGCAAGTAATGAGGAGGATAGACGCCACTTTTTCTCTTCTTCTTGCTCCTTATAAGGAAAAATATGGCGATCAATGCGATAATCACTATTCCACCGAGCACCAACCCGACCACCGTTGCGGTGGAGTTGCTACCTCCTCCATCTCCACCGTCTCCACCACTTGCATGCGCTGGGGGAACGTTGGATACCTTCGAGCTTTTACCTTCACTGGACGACGACGAGGAGCTGTTTCCAGAATGCGGATGCCCCGGTGCCGGAGGCGGGCTGATGAATTCTTGCGTCCCAGGTGGCGGTGGGGCCTCTACAAGTTGGCTCGGAGGAGGCGGCACAAATGTAGACGGCGACGGCGGTGGGGGAGAACCACCGCCGGTGCTTGGCGGGGGAGGCGATACGGGAGAATCCGGAGACGGGGGAGGGCTGGCGGCCTGTTTTGGCGGAGGAGCTATTGTTTTGTTGTCCGATGGCGGCGGCGGTGATGACGCCGGTGGGGGACTCGGCGGCGGCGTCACAGAAGGCGGTGGTGAAGAAGGTGGAGAAGGTGGCGGTGATGATGCTGGCGGGGGGCTTGCAGGCGGAGGAGACGATACCGGGGGAGGAGGAGACAACTTCGGTGGTGGCGGAGACGAGACCGGTGGCGGTGGAGACGGCGAAGATGGCGGTGGCGAAGCTTTTGGTGGAGGCGAAGATTTGGGTGCCGGCGGCGGGGGGCTGACATTCGCCGGAGGAGGCGAGGAGGCGTCGTCAGGCGGAGAACCCGGCGTGTCCGCCGAATCCGACATCTTTAAAATGCTAACCTACCTTGTTGTCTAAGTTTCCCTCTCTCTTTGTCGTTTTCGGTATTAATATATGTCCCTGTCCCAATTTCTCCTCTCAAAACTTCGAAATATAATTCCAATTCGCTAACGTAAACAAGTTACAAAAGCTCCTTACCTCAGATTACAAAAGGTATGAGAATCGAATTTTAATTCCTGATATATGTATGAGAATCGAATTTTAATTCCTGATATATGTATGAGAATTAAGGAACAATTAAGAACATGGGAACCTGTTCTTGGATGCGATAAGAAGACGGTTTCTTTGCCCAAATTTTTCAAGCCCCTCTCTCTCTCTCTCTCCTTTGAATCGAAAAAAACGTGGGAGAGAGTAACGATGTAGGAACAAGGACAGGTTCAGATAAAAATGAATATTAATCTCGGAAAAAAGAAAAACCAGCTCTCCTACGCCTCCCTCTAATAATTCTTTAATCTTGTGTTTTATGCCATTTTAAGAGCTCTCTTGGCCTTAAAATATAAATCGCCATCTGGGCATTTTTAGTTTTTTCAGTTATGTCTTTTTTCTTGTTTCTGAAGGTTGGAAGTGGTTTTTTTCTCCTCTCAAACTGCGTTGATTAATAGAGTCTAATTTGAATAACAATATTCGTTTTTTTGTTCATAAAATATTTTATTTTGTTTTCTTCTGACGTGTTTTTATTTTAATATCTACTTTTTGTTTTCTCGAATAACTTTATGCTCGTTAAGTCGTGAGAGCGGCCTTTCGTTCGACATAGGCAGGATCCCAATTCCCAAGTTGGAAAATAAAGAGTTACGACTTATCATCTACAAATTAAAACGTATGTTTAGGAAATGTATTTTATACTATAGCTGACAATCATTGTATGTTTTATGAGGTATATGAGCTACTTAACTGAATGAACTATTATTAGATGATTCATATTTTAGAAAGCATGATCATGCTTAAAACAATATGAATTAATGGATTGCAAAATGGTTGTTTGTCACAAAATTGTAGAGATTTAATTGAAAAAGGACCATGTATCACCTCATTCACGACGACTTGTTGTTTCATATCGTCATATAGAGGCTCATTCGTGATGAATCTGAATATTTAATATAAATCTTCGACAATGCGGCAGATTGCGAGGGAGACAAGGCTTCTCTAGTTCGCTGGGAACTATTATCTAAGCCAAGAAGTGAAAGAGGACTTGGAGTAAAGTGGTTGATGCTGAAAAATGAACTACTACTATGAAGGTGGATATTGAGATTTAATTAAAACGGGGACTCACAAGGGCAAGACAATTTTTTATAATTATAATTTTGATTAGACAACTTCAATGACTTCTTGAAATTTGTAGAAAAAAGAGAGTTCAGCCAGAGAGCAGTGTTATCGCATTAGAGACTCTCCTCTTATTATTATTATTATTATTATTATTATTATTATTATTATTATTATTATTATTATTATTATTATATATACACATATATATATATGTGTGTGTGTGTGTATATATATATATATATATATATATATATATATATATATTGAGTCCTTGTAAAATGAGCATTATAAAACTTTTTAGAGCATCGCTCCTTTGACCCGAATTATATATTCTTAGATTATTTTATTGTGATACTGTGTACAAATTACAATGTGCTAGCTAACAAAGTTGTATAATGGCCTGATTAAAAGAGGTCAAAAATATTACAATAAACAAAATAGTATCACCTAAAAAAAAAGAATCCATTAATGTTAAAGACATTAATTATAGTAAATCATGGTGGCCCTTTGGACTGGGTGTTGGCCTTTCTCAATGGGCTTTGTAGTTTAATTGGGTCAATTTATAACCATAAGTATGAACCCACGATGGATAAGATCGTCGATTAACCAGCTAAAGTATAGTCCTGGCCAGGCTAAATTCCAGAAATTTTAGTAATGTTTGCAAACTTTATCACCCTCATTTTTTTTAATCCTATTCTAAATCCTATTCTATTACATCAGAAATGCTTATCACCCTCATTTAGAGTCAAGCTTATGAAGTCCCGATCAAGAAACGTGGAGACAGACATTGTTTGGAGTTGAGAAAGCATTGCCTGACTTGAGAAAGCTCTGACTTGAAACTCGCGCCAACAAGGAAAACGACGCAGCAACAACACGAGGGCTCCCCGGAGCAACCCATGGACCTCCCCATGGAGGGCCCTGGGCAACCGGCCACAATAGCGGTGACTCCGCCCCGCGGAGGGAAGAAGGTACGAACCGAAGAGGGTGAGTGCTCGGCACCCCAGGAACAACCACCGAATCAAGAGAAAAGGAAAAGGAAGCTATCCTTTAAGGAAGCCTGTACCGAATCCATGGCGGATCAGACGCCGAGCATGGATAATGAGGAGATGGATCTCGACATTGAAGAAGTGGTCTCGAGTGACTCGGAGGGAGAAGAGGAGGAAGACCCAACTTGCCCATTAATCCGCATCTCCAAAGAAGACAAGACTATCATGAGGAAACCATGGTGGGGCACCCTCATCATCAAGGTCCTGGACCATCGTCTATCCTTCTTCTACCTCAAGAAGAGACTTGCTCAACTTTGGAGCTTACCGCAGGATTTCGATCTCATCGATATCGGCTGCGATTACTACATTATGCGCCCAGCCTCCAGAGCAATCTACAAACATATTCTAATGGATGGTCCTTAGATGATAGCCGACCACTACGTCACCGTGCAAAGGTGGAGGCCTAACTTCAACCCATCAACGGTTAGCACGACCAATGTAGTGGCCTGGGTCCGCGTCCCCAATCTATCCATGGAATTGTACCATCCCAAGTTCTTGCAAAGCCTTGCACACAAACTCGGGAAGCCCATCAGAATTGACTCCAAAACAGAAGAGTGTCATCGAGGAAGCTTTGCACGAATTTGTGTGGAGATCGATCTAACCAAGCCACTTCTCTCCCGGTTTCGAATATGCTGACAAACACTTCTCTTGCAGTACGAGGGATTGCACAACATTTGCTTCACGTGCGGAGTCTATGGTCACCTCACTAGCTCATGTCAGAATCGAGTCGGGAAGGAGACGATAGTCGGAGAGTCAACCCCGCCACCCTCGGCTGAACCTACCAGATCGCTACCACCGCCGGTAGAAGATAGGCAATTTGGTGATTGGATGCTGGTTCAGAGGAAACCTAGAGCTAGAATGCCTATCTCCAACCAGCAACAGAGGGGAAATCCTATCACTAAAGAGGAAAAAAAGTCAACAGGCTCGGGGAAAGGGAAAGAAGCAACTAGCCCGAATTGGGAGTCTGTCTTCCACCTACTAAGGGAAGAGGCTGAAAAAGCACAGGCTAGAGGTCAGGTCACAGGCGAGCAGGTTAACCAAGAGAATACAAGGAATCAGAACGGCTTTATTTTCTCGGTCTCCACGCCAAATGAATGGTCAAACAACTCCCCCGGGAACACGTCAAAAAGGGCAAAAGATAAGTCAACTCAGAAGGGAAAGGGAGTCCAGAAGGAAAAAAGCACGGCTAGCCCAACTGTAAAGCCCAATAGTAACAAAGGGGCTCCCAACCCAAATTCGCCAAGTGGGTCAGCAGGGCCCAAAGTCTCCACCAACTCACAAAGTGCATCCCAGTTAACAAAAGAAAAAGGATCACAGGGATCCGAGAATTTTACCTTTTCAACTACTCCAATGGTCTCGAGCTCGTCTCCCATAGCACCAGTCTCAACCCAAAATGAGATCGGAAGGGCTGAGGTGCAAGTGTGCTTGATGGAGGATGACCCAGGACCTCGGCTGTCCCCAGAAGCCGCACCGGATAGTGGGGATACAAGAATGGGGGAGAGACCAAATCAACAAATAACTCCAATGCCAGTTGTTTTAAGTGCAGGTCACCAAGATGAGGAGGCAGGGCTCCTCCCTATGGCCATCACTGAGGTCGAGGGGACTGACACACAGGGAACTAGAGAGGAATGCCCCACTGAAGAGGGCACTGAGCTGAATCACGCCCATAAAACGGCCTAATCCCCTACTTCCTGAACTTTGTTGTTTTATTTGTTTACTTCCTTGCATACTTATTAAATCCTATGGATATACTCACTTGGAATTGCCAAGGGGCAGCTAGCGTAAAATTTAAAGCCACTATCAAACACATAGTTAAAACGCACAAGCCAAAGATCCTTGTTCTTGTTGAAACATGGATCTGCGGCCAGCGTGCAATATTACTTGCTAAGTCACTTCAGTTTACTAACATTGTCCAATCTCCAATGCAGGGACACTCGGGCGGGATTTGGGTTCTTTGGAATGACGCTATCACGCCCCTCAACATGGTCTCCTGCCACCGACAATTTATCCATTTCATTGTTGGTACTAATCCGAGTACACAATGGGAATTCACTGCGATATATGGACATCCAAAGGAGGTGGTTAGAGAAGAACTCTGGACCAACCTATCGAATATATCTCTCTACATGACGAGGCCTTGGATGATTGCCGGCGATTTCAATATTTTTCTTGTTTCTGATGGCAAATTGGGTGGTGGGCCTCTTAAGGGGACCAAATATGCGCGCTTCAAGAAATGGATTGAGGATTGTAAACTCATTGACCTTGGTTTTGTTGGGCCACGATACACTTGGATGCGAAGAGGAGTCCATGAGAGATTGGACTGCGCCCTTTGTAACCTAACCTGGAGGACTTCATATCTCGAGGCTACGGTTATCCATCTCCCTCGGCTGAAATCCGACCACTGCCCCCTGCTAATTCGGATGGAACCGGGCACCAGTTTGAACCCCAATAAACGCCTTTTTAGATTTCAAACAATATGGCAGACAGATCCCCGATTCAATGAATTTCTAAAAGGAGCTTGGGATCAGAAGGCCCCGTTGCCTGCTGCTTGCAACCTATTTGTGAACAAGGTTAAGGATTGGAATCATAATGTCTTTGGTAACGTATTTGCCAAAAAGAATAGACTGATGAGGAGATTGGATGGAGCTCAAAAGGCTTTTGCTTGCAGACCGAGTACCTTCCTCCGAAAATTGGAAGCTCAACTGCGAAAGGACTTGGAGGATGTTCTGGAGCAAGAGGAGGCCCTCTGGATACAAAAGTCTAGAAAAGAGTATCTAGCAAATGGTGATAGAAACACACGTTTCTTCCACGCATCCACAATCATACGAAGGAAGCACAATCATATTCAAGCACTAAAAAATGGGATGGGCGAGTGGGTATCGGATCCCGACGAGTTAAAGAGGCTCATTACCAACCACTTCCATACACTCTACACGGAAGAGGGACAGCCAAGTATGGGAAGAAGCTGGCCAAATTTGTTTCATCAAATAAGCAATGAGGATAAACAGATTTTATGTGCAGTACCAACAGAGGAGGAAATTAGAAGGGCAATCTTTGGAATGGGACCACTTAAAGCTCCGGGTCCTGATGGCCTCCATGCTTTTTTCTTTTAGAAGAATTGGTCTACCGTAAAGGAGTCAGTGATCCAGTTTGGAAGGCACATATTCGCGGGCACCTGGTCACCGAGAATGGTCAATGATACGGCCATTGTCCTCATCCCCAAAATTGACAACCCGCAAGAACCGTCACACTTCAGGCCTATTAGCCTATGCAACACCTCACTGAAGATGATTACCAAGATTTTGGTTAGCAAGATTCAACCACATATGGCCAGATGGGTATCAATCTATCAAAACAGTTTCGTCCCGGGAAGGTCCATAACTGCTAACATTGTTATTGCGCAAGAAGTGATACACTCGATGAAGAACAAGCGTCAAGGCAAAGGGATAATGGCAATTAAGGTCGATCTAGCAAAGGCCTATGATCGAATACGGTGGTCTTTTATTAGGGAAACCCTCCACGATCTCAACTTTCCAATGGCTACCATCGATTTAATCCTTACATGCATCTCCACTTCTTCTATGCAGGTTGTATGGAATGGTGAAACCACCCCGAGCTTTTCTCCATCTAGAGGGATCGGACAAGGTGACCCACTCTCGCCATATATTTTTGTACTCTGCTTGGAGAGGCTAGGACACCTAATCACGAAGAGAGTGGCAGATCAAAAGTGGAAACCCTTCAAGATTGCTCAAAAAAGACCCGCATTATCACACCTCTTTTTTGCAGATGACCTCCTTCTCTTTAGCGAAGCAACGAGAACACAAGCTGCTGTCATTGCCGAGGTACTGGAAACCTTTTGTGATATCTCGGGGCAACAAGTTAGTAGAGCCAAAACTATGCTCTCGGTTTCAAAGAATGTATCGCAGTCACTGGCCAAGGAGCTAGCACACACTCTAGGTTTCACACTCACCAACAACTTGGGGAAGTACTTGGGTATGCCACTCCTACATGAACGGATCACCAAAGGAACATACAATTTCATTCTGGAAAAGGCACACAATCGATTACAAGGGTGGTGTGCAGAGAAACTTTCATTTGCGGGTAGGGTGATGTTGGCCAAATCTGTGATAGCTGCATTACCAAGCTATGCGATGCAAACAACCAAGCTCCCAGTTGGTATATGCGATGACATTGAGCGCTTGCAGAGAGGATTCATCTGGGGTTCGAATCAGGAAGCACGGAAACCACACTTGGTGGCCTGGGAAACTATCTGTCAACCGAAGAATGCTGGAGGGCTTGGGTTCAAGAAACTTAGAGACCAAAACCTTGCGCTTATTATGAAAGTAGGATGGCAAGTCCTAACCGACAGATCCTCGCTGATATCGAAAGTACTATGGGCGAAATACATCCGGCAAGAAGCAATGATTCCCACACCAACCAAAAGGGCAGTGCAATCACCACTGTGGCGTAACATTATGGCAATTTGGCCTACCCTTGTACAAGGCATCCGTTGGCAGATTGGTGATGGCATGAGTATAAACCTGTGGTTGGATATTTGGCTTGAGGGTGGCCCACGGCTCATTGACATCTGTACTAAGCCGATTCCTGACAATCTACTAAGCTTAAAAGTGGGGGAAGCTGTTGATGATAGGGGCTCTTGGAACTGGACTTTGCTTGAACAGTTTCTGCCTATGCACGTCTGCCTCTTGATTATTGGCACATTGGCACCGAACGTCAGTAGAGGAGCTGATGCCATCCGATGGGGTTACACGCAAGATGGCGCATTTACAACTAAATCAGCCTATGACCTGATCCGGGGTGAGGAAAGTGCTGAGGATAAGACAAGCTGGTCTACTTTATGGAAATGGAAAGGCCCAGAAAGGCTCAAGAAATTAGCATGGCTTGCAGGACATGGGAAAGTACTAACGAATGCGATCCAGAAAAGACGGAACATGACAGCAGAGGCCACCTGCCCGTGTTGTGCATAAGAGGAAGAAACCATTTTGCACGCTTTAAGGGACTGTACTAAAGTTAGAGAGACCTGGAGACGACTATATAATCGAGAACAGTTACGGGTACCAGGATTCTTCTCTATGAACCTGGTGGACTGGATTAATGTTAATCTCACAGCCTCGTCTAGATGGTTGCCGAAGTTCTTAGTTGCAATAAACTATTTCTGGACTGAGCGCAATCAAAAAGTTTGGGGAGACCAAAAGGAACAGTCCGCAGACCCGCTCTACAGTATATACAACCAGTACAAAGAGATCAAGTCTGCCATTATCACCAAAGATAACCTGAATGTTAAGCCCATACGAGAGGAGCAGCTCATCGGATGGCAGCGACCTATTGAGGATTGGACAAAGTTGAACACAGATGGAGCTCGAAGGTCCTCCATTAGCCGAGCAACTACAGGCGGCATCCTAAGAGACAGAAGAGGAAACTGGAAGGGGGGTTTCACTAGTAATCTAGGGGACTACACAAGTGTTAACGTGGAACTTTGGGGAGCGCTACATGGCTTGGCACTAGCAAAGTCCCTCGGTATTAAAAAACTTATTCTAGAAACGGACTCTACTCTGGTGGCAGGCTACCTTGCGAACTTGACAACTCGGCCCGCTGATCCGTGTCCACTAGTTGCAAGAATATATGAGGAACTCGATGGGGATTGGCAAGTCCGTGTTGTCCACGTCTACCGAGAGGCCAATAGGTGTGCGGATTGGATGGCCAACATAGAATTCTCTATGCCAATAGGTCTCCATATCTTCCAGGAACCACCTTCAGCTATTTGGGGGCTATTGCTACATGATATAGGAGATGCTGCTATCCCACGTAATGTTGTTGTTCGGGAAAGTACTAGTTATAGGCCTAATGTAATAGTTGACGGTGCAAGCCCGGGTTTTGCGATACTCCAAACGTCAAGGGAGGGATCTTCTCTCCCGGGGTACTCTTCCCCTTCCACAGCTTTTTCCCACCGGGTTTTCTGTGGTAGGGGTTTAACGAGGCCGACGGTCGCAACCTCACAAGAGGCCGAGAGGGGGTCTTGCACTAAGTAGGATGTAATTGGCCATTGTTCTAATACATCGGGGTACTGCCCCTCCACTTTTCACAAAAAAAAAAAGCTTATGAAGTCCCTCTTAAGGACAATTTTTATTATCGTATTTTTTGTAATCGTTAAATTTGACTCAAGAGATTAAGTTTTAGTATTATTTCCAGCTTGATGGTTTCAATAAATATATGTGCATTTAATTTATGAAAAATACTACCGGCGCAGTCAGCGGTCTGCCCTTAGCACACAAAGCTCTTGGGAAACACAGTGCTCGATTTATTGAACGAGTAAAATGTCTTGTGCATGCAGCCTTACTCTGCCGTTCTAAATTGTCTAAATTCTAATGGAAATAAATTCAAAAGCTCTAGACAACAGAAATTATTAATTAATGTTGGCCAGTCAATGAAATACATTATTCATTTAATACTATATAGCTGGAAATATCATGTTGGAGAGGGACAGCGTAAAAATCCTTTACCTACAACAACCGAGAAACGGTCTTTTTGAATCTTCAACTTTGTCACAATGTTTTTTGTAACCCTTTTTTATATGTGTAATATCGAAGTTCAATAATTTCATAGTCGTATATGATAATTAAGCAATGATAAAATTTTATAAAGAAATATCTAATAATATTAAGTTATAAATAACTCAAAATTTCGTAACTCAATTAACATTATTTTCTTTGTGTTTGTTGTATTACGGTGGATAGATAAATTATCTATAAAGATGTATTTATTAATGCTTTTTTTATTTGTTGATTATCCAATTAGCTGCCTACAATCACGCAGATTAATCCATAAATTAAAAAAAAAATCTTTGTGGGCCACTCAATGATGTTCGAAAATGAAAGAGGGAAACCTTTTGGTTTATCAACCGTACCAATTTCGATTGAAAAAAAATTGAAGCGAGTGGGAGTAGAGTACGAAATTTTAATGGACATTAGGTTTTGTTAGTAACGTAAACGAATGTCTTTTAGTTTTGTAAGTGCTACAATACCAACTCTCTAAAAGTTAAGTAGAATTCTTTATTATCTTATCCAACAAAATACTGAAATAGTACAAAAATTTCCATATTTGAATATCCCCTTTGAGATTGCACAAACGGCCAGAGTGAATCAACTAAATTCTTTGTTTTTCTTTTATTAGACCAGGTCAAAGTTTTATTTTATTTTCTTGTAATAAATTACGTATTTGTGAAAATAATCGGATCTCGTCTTGTTTACCTCGTCAGCCTCCGAGCCGGTTTGTTGTTGTAAATAAGGAGAGGTGAAAGCAATGTATCAAGAAAGCTCATCAGCAATTTGTTGATCCATTACTTAAAAAATTGTAGTGTTCTACAATTTGCATTGATTATTGTTGTTAGAATTCTTCCTGGACACAAAAAATGACACATAATTTATTTAGAAAATCGTAAAATTAGTATGATTGAATTGAGTTGTTTGTTCACATGTGTTTTTCAAAATGTCACCTAAACCACTTATTTTAATTTAGTCATAACATCTCGGATTTGAGGTCTTACATAACAAATAAGTGGTAAATGATAGTTTGAAAATCTTATCACTCGTAATATGGTATCTACTATAAAATAAAATATGAAGTTTTCAAATTGTAGTGTCACGCTCATCGGAAGTGGGCACAAATTTTTGAACCAAAAAGAATATGGGGCCGGTTTCCATTTATTTTATTTAAATAACAAGGATTTGCGTTAAATATAAATGGACATGAACTTAGCCGGATTGGACCGGCAGACATCTGGTTGTTTTTAATAAACAATTACGCAGAGTTGGGGATCGGCCCATAATTCTGGATAAAGTTTGCGACATGAGATAAAAAAAATTGATTGTCATATTAGAAATATGGTTCGAATTTTAGTGAATAAAAATATATTATTAAAAAATTAATTTCATGTTTCGTAAATATGGTTCGAATTTTAGTGAATAAAATTATATTATTAAAAAATTAATTTCATGTTTCGTACCCCACAAAATGATGTTTCAAATTCACCATATTCATTCGGATCCAGTAAATGTGCTCAATCCGTGTGTTTTTGTGTTTCCTAAGATGGAAAGAAATAATGATAAGCAAAGGGACAATAGTGAATTTTGATTTTCCTCTTTGGAAATAAATATATGGATATTTAAATATTTTCACTAGACAGATACTTTTTTTTCTCGAATATTGGAGTTTAGAGGCTTTTGGTTCGATATTGTATATTTATTGAGTTATAGTATCACGTTGGTCTTATTCAAGTCATTACGTAAAAAAAATTAATTAATTAATACAATGGCTCACGTAAGTATTTCGTCTTTTAAAAAAAAAAGAAAAAAGAGTACGAGGAATGAGAAAGAAGAAAAGGTCAGAATTTTTCTTATCGTCGGCAAAATAAGACTATGAGACGTTTATACAAAAAAGATTGAACTCATGTTTAGATTTGATATAGTAGTGGCATGTATAGCACACTTTTGTACATCTATAGGCAAAGGTATAATGCTCATATTCACGAATTTGAATACGATGATGATATAATAGTTTTGTCTATTGAATTCAATGAATTTCTTTATTTTATATAGTAGATTATTCAGTAATATAAACTGGATTACTATGTTTTTTTCTGCCAAAATATTCTACGGACATGGCCATTATTTGTCACCAACATAGAAAATGTTGTTGTATTTTTTTAAGAATTTTTTTTCAGACCTTACATATTGATACAGTGAATTGTTTATACAATAAATTGGTCTATCTAAATACCATGTTTAAAAAAACATGCTTCAAAACTTAATACTAATGTGACGCTTAGAGACCAATTTATTCGTACGTACGTTTTAAAAGAAATCGTCGTGCATGACGTTTGCCATTCTTCCACAGCTCTTCATCCTATTTCTTATCCAGCCTAATATTATTATTTCGACCAAAGAAAGCCTAATATTATTCATCATTACCACTTACGATGCCATTTTCTTGTGGAGATCAACTCCTAATGTTTCTTCTAGGATTAAATAATTAAATTAATGATTAGTTGATGGCATGGAGTAAATTTTTTAAGGAGTGAAACACAATTGACTTGGACCTATGAATCTATGACTACATATTTGCGAGCCAAAATGGCTTGGAAGAAGTTTAACTCTTTAATTTAAATTATTCACATCTTTTAAGATAGGGTAAAAGTCAATTCTATATGTAATTATGAGTTGCTCTCTACTTGTGGGTAACTTGATATATTGAAAAATTTGTATTTCGAAGATTTTATTTTCAGTTAATATGTTTTTTGAGTAAAATAGTTTCCAACCGTCGAATGCATATAAGTTATAAAATAACACATTAAGCACGCATCATCGAATTAATCACTTCCAAAAACATTAAGGACAAGGACCCAGATTCTGACATTCTACTGGTATATAGATAGGTGTTCCATTTGTTGTAAATTGAATCTAATAGTGATAATCGTCATTTTGTTTTTTTTTTGCCTTCAAAAAACGCCTCATCTACTTTTTTTTTTGAGAATAAAAACGCCTCATCTACTTGATTCATAGACGTCCATTTCAAAATATAGGTAGGGTGGACTGTGGATACAATAACAAAAGAATCATATTACTTCAGTTATTTGCACACTAGTTATTTTCAAATACCTTTTCATTTGTTCACATTTATTTCATGTGACAAATTTGATGTTAGCCTTCGGGCAAGTCATTGAACCCGCATGTACTCTCTTCTCTCTCCACCCTTATGGGAATTTTTGTTATTTTCAACCTAATCCAGAAAAATGCAGTTACGAATTGCAGAATTTATTTGACCAAAACAAACAAACGTCTTACATGACGTCGCAAATCCATCTTCTAGATCCCTCTTATATCCATTCTCTCCTATATAATATAACATTTATTATTACTACTTATTATATCATTATTTACTTGGGGAGAGAGCAACTTCGTTTGTCCCTTCTAGAACCACAATATGTCATAAACTTTTCGAAAAATAAGTTTTATATTCTCGTAACAGAGGACAAAATCACGTGGGGACTAAAGAA